>KL198027.1:627510-651459 GCA_000697705.1 Botryobasidium botryosum FD-172 SS1 | reverse complement strand
CTGATGACAAGACCCTGCTGGCAGTACGNGAAAATCGTAAATCCAGGCTCGAGTCCCTCGATCTTTTGCAATGACGTCGTCCGCAAGGTCGTGTTACCTTCAGAGGTGCCAGCCTCTCCTGCAGCAGGTGTGTCGTCACCGCGCTTGCGCTTTTTAGTCTTCCCCTCCTCCAAAAGCTTCTCAATCTCGCCCTGACTCTTTTCTTTAACCCATGGCTCCAATAAAAGGACAGCAAGGCCGGTATGCGTGTCTTTTCGTGCCGCTCGCCCGCCTCTCTGTATGAAAGTCGGGAGATCGTTGCATAGCTTGTACTGCACAACAATATCGATATCTGGGATGTCACAGCCCTGAGGAAAAGATAGCGGCGAGCATGGTCAGTCCACTAGTAGCGACATCGACAAGGGCGACCGGACCTGCGCTCTGGGTCGCTGCATGATCTCGCAGCTTCAAAAAGTTCATCTACCCGCAGTTTTCACCCCATCCCCCGGGTTTCTTGACTTTCCTAATCTCGTCACAGACTGGAACCGCCGTTGTACGCTTCTTGGCATGATTAACTCGATAGGCAAGTATTCGGCGCTGTCGTCGTAAGTAGATTTTACTCCCCCAACTATGCTTTTTGGTTATCTGATGTGCATGGTTGATTTATAGGGGCCCCGCTATTGGTGTGGGAGTCTACAAAGCCACACTGAGGGCAGCCGCCGACCTAATGATCAAAGATCCGCTCTACTGGGAGCCCACGGCAGACAGGTACCACACCCTCACCATTCACCCCGGCGACGATCCAGAGCGCATTGCCGGCTGCCGTGCCTATGGTTCGTTATGCGTGGTACACATTCTCATTACTGGCCATCCTCCCTCCAACGTGTTGCCGTATCTCTTTTTGGCCTTTTTGGATGGATCCAAGGGCCTGTAGAATGCGCACGCAATCTCCCAGCTGGCATCTAGGGATACAATGAAAGTACTCAACTCTTCTGGCTCTCGGGCTCAAGGATCCCATGAATGACGAGGTCAAAACACTTCTCAATGTATACCTCAATCAACAGGTGCGTCACTCAATCTTAACACAAGACCCCAGAAACTTACCCACTCGAATAGCCTCACCAGTACCCCACCAAACGCTCTGAAAGCACCCACGCCACTCTCATCGGTGGCATCCTGTCAGCTTACCTGCTGAATCGCATTGATATCCACTTGACGCCTCAGTTTCAAGCTTTTAAAGAGGGGTTTGACATTGCTTTGGGGACACATGAAGAAATAAAGATTTCATTCTTAACAGTGAGCGTGGTCCCGTTTCCATAGTGACCGCCACCTGTTTTCTTGCGCTGACATGAAAATGTCTAGTTTCTGGATTTGAACACGTTCCCCCAATTCGTGATGGGGATTTGGTCCCCCCTGGGTGTGATAACGACACCCGACCAAATCATTCCTTGGCTCAAATTCGTGTATCCCCAGGAGTACGCCCACGGCGCTGTATTCAAGGCATGGTTCCTGTCCTTTTTGCGGGGTATTGGATACCCAAAGGGCCGCAATGCTGAGGGCTTGGGGTTAACCAGCTTGTTCTCCAAATCGAGCATTGCTCAAGATCCCGGATTCCGTGCCCGACTCCTTTGCCATGCCCTATCGGGCAGCCCACTCATGCCGTTGGATGAGCACACTACGTTTCAGGTAAGATATTCTCATCCCACCTCCCCTCAACCACACGATTGACCAACTCGTCCCGCGCTTTTTACCCAGATTCACATAGGCGGCTCATGCCAGTATCTGTGCGATGCCAGGGTTGCTTCCTGTGCGCGGTCTATGTGGGTTTGCTGGTGCCTGAACTCTAGGGCTCGTTATATGGGCATGGAGATTCCTGCAGAGGGGCCGATCCGGGATCATTTCGATGACACTTATATCATTCTTTTTCTTTGTCAGGTGGTGCTTGAAACCAATTCTTTTACAGATATATAAACAGCTCTACCCCGCGACGCACGATGCACGCGATATCCCTCGTCGTTTTTTTCCATACATGGTTCCCATCTTTCTCACTAATCTCTACTAGCCTTTAATACACACTCTCTTTCTCTGCTTTCCTTGACTTTGGCCGCATTTTTACCATCAAGATTCTCAGTTGTGTATATATACAGCACCGCGCGAAATTGGTCTTACATCCGGCTTTTCTTTTCGTCTCTCCCCCATCGTCCAGCCGTGGACCTGCCTCCGCGTGAACAGTGAGCATTGTCCTACTGCCTTTCACTGTGTAAGCGTCATGGCGTGCAGCGTGCTGCAAATGATATAGCAGTGCAGCCGCAGGTGATCACCCGATGGTTGAATTGTTGAAGCTACTGTGGTCGACACGAAGCGTCGAGCGCATACGTACCTCTTCCTCCTTCATGTCCTCCTTTATTTTGCTACAATCTACGCGGACTCCTCACTCATATAGTATAGGGACAGTGGCTCGCACGCGAGCCGTTGATCTTCCAATCTCTTTGGTTTTATGTGTGTATAAAAATCCGTAGACACTAGTACAAAGCCCTCAGTGTCTTGCGTTCGCACCGAGGGTGAGTTAGCTATCCTTTGTACTCTGCCTTCCGATACTTTTGCTCACGCACAGTGTAATCTTATCATGCGCAGCGCATTTCTTTACATCAGTAAAGTGTATGCCACCTGGAGGTGCCTTCTGTGCCTGCAGACCTTCCCGTCTGCAATTCAGACATCCAGGTACTCACCAGGCATAGCTCAGGTATGCTCCAAAACTCTAGCATTCCCTCAACAAACAGGCAGTGTAGAGAGGCCGCATGCAACTAAAACGCAATTTCATTTGCATGGCAGTCAACGTATTTATTAACAAAGAAATTTGAAAAGTGATCTAGCATGTACGAAAAGTGAAAGTCTAGAGGTAGAAAACTGTCTCCGTAAACAGGCATCAGGTGCGCAAGCCGTAGAATCGTATTGACATGAACCACAGACATGAACTGAGAGCCACACGGCAGCGTGTCTGGTTCAACAATCCACATACTGGTATCTGAATCTGGCACATCGCCGACATTCGAAAACCAGCTCACCAAAGCGCAAGGATATTCAGTATCATGATATTTGAAAGTCATAAAAAGTCGAACACGGGCAACCCAGAGACCTCGCATACCCGGTTTTGTTGCATCGTGCTCAATAAAAACGCAATCGTAGCGCTTATATTCTCCACGCCAAAGCGGAACCGCACGGATATGCTCTCGCTTCATCCCATTAACACCTGAGGGATCGCTCAGGGAGCGGAATGTGGCGATTGCGGAAGCCCTAACCGAGATAGGACTATAAAACAATGGAAGATCTTCGAGTGGGATGTCATCGAGTGGGCGTGGATCATTTGGATGGAGCTCCGAGAAGAGGAATCGCCGTATGCAGACATGAAGGTTGGGAAAATCGATGAAAGCCCCGAGAGCATCGACTGAAGACAGAAAACCAGGCTCTATATTTTGGGCGGCATTTTATTGAGTGATTGAATTGTTGAGACAGCATATCAGCTTGAACTTACGTGACCGTTGAGCAAGCCGAACATCAGCAAGGACATCCGGGTCAAAGAGTGGCCCACCGTCATCATCCTCCCCCTCAACGTCAACTTGATTTGGAGTGCGCGCAACCTCTGCAAGGGCAGCCATATACGCTGTACCACGTAGCATCCCTCGGGCGGTGTAATCTGCATGTGCGGCCTCAAGTTTGTCGAGGCGCTCGTTCGTCTGGACCATTTGGCTCACAGGATCGTTCCGGTTTGAGCGTCGCCATGGCTCCTTGACGGCGATGATATGCTTGGCTTCGGTGATTGATGAACAATAGCCCATAGGAGAGCCAAACTCGGGAATCATATCTGCGTGGTGGGCGAGTGAGTGTTCGCGCGGCAGGGAGAACCCAGTGGGTCGCACGCCTGAAGTCCGGAAAACTTCACGGGTGATGTGGAAATCAGTGAGAGCAGAAGATAGCTCAGGAAGCATGTCCTCATTGTGCGACTTGCGCTGGAGAATGTAGTAGAAGTCCATAAAATATCGGAGTGTCCGGATAATCTCCGAGGGGAGATGTCCGACGAGACAGGGCAAATAGACCTACATATACGTTATTGATATGATGAGGGGAATACATGTGGAGAGCTAAGCTGGATCATACCTTCATAAGAGCCTTGCAGTCATCGCCTGTCCACTGCTTGAAATTGCGACCCTCTGCAAAACAGCGCAGCTCTGGAAACGGCGGCGCAGCAGCAATGCTAAAAAGATATCAAGTAATTGGAATAGGGGATTGTAGTGTGTGAACATACCGGAGATCAATGTCGTCAAGAATGACGGCAGCCCGCGCTGACCCGTGCATTCTCACAAGGTACTCAGTTATCCACAAAACAATGTGATTGAAGAAAGTGCCTTTTACGAGCTGGTGGAGCAGGTCAGGGCATATCATACGATGAACGTCGGCGCGTGGAAAGTCATTTGTGAATGGCTGAGGGAACCGGCAATAATTAATTGCACTATGATAACAAGATTGTATGTATTGACTCACTACAACATCTATGACAATACCGTACGTTTCCCAAAGGAATTTGGCCCCAAAATGTGTAGCCAATAAGTCAGTAAGCTCGCGGCAGCGTGCACACGCTGGTGATCCATCCAAGTCCGATGGATTGGCAGTACATCTGACAAAAGTGTAGGATAATTAGTGCGCCGGGCACATGCTATATCACGAAAACAAAGAAAAAACGTACACTGGGCACCACCCACTCACAATACTGGATATCAAAGCCTGTTCTGGATAATTGGCTATATAAATGGCGAGATTGAGGATAGAGCGCCGTAGATGGCCATCAGGCCAACGCATGAGGATTGGGGATAGCATCCCAGGCCTCAGTGGTGAGAGAATAAAGGACAGTGATGTGTGGAAAAGTTGTCGGCGGAAAGTGCGAAAAGCCGAGTCTTTCTCATGTTCATTCCCAGCTGCGCTCAAATAATCAGTTTGGTGGATCTACTTATGAATCATCTACGTACTCTTTGGCATTGCAAGGAATGCGATGGGAAGAAGAGCGCCGCGGTGCGAGCGGCGAAGGTCGTTGTGCGCATTCCCAAATGAGAAGTAGAGTGGGTGGAACTCCGTGTTGCCCGTGCCAACTGAAACCGTGGTCTTATCGCTGCCAAGGATGATTGGTACTAATGAAGCGCCCTCCACATTTTTGAGTCCACACTCCTTAACAATAAGATCCTATCACAACCGTGATCAAATATTAGTATATGAGAGAGAGTCGGTGCGGCAGACAGAAACGTACAGCAATCCTCCATGACCAATTCCCTGACATAAAATCTCGCCATTCCCGTTTGCCTTCATATGAAAATTCACGGAACGGCGCTTCATCAACTTTCCCCTTGAAGTCCGGGTTCGCAACCATGCTACGGAGAACCACAATGGGGTTGCGATACCATACGTGGAATTCACAATCCATCCAGACTGGCGCATTGGTTTCAGGCCGAGGGCCGTCGTATTGAACAGACGCGCACTGCCATGGTGCATCCCCAATCGTGATGGCATCGATCGTAGCATAAAGGCTCTCGGCGCTGCGAAATGGAGGCTCATCGTTGTGTTTGACAAGACTTGCCGCCCATAGCTCCAGTATCGAGTTGATATTGCCTTCTGACATCTGAATTTTCTTATAAAGCAGCTCAGCCGTCTCAAAAGCAACGCAAGATGCAAACGGGCTCCAATCCGAGCTATCGCCAGGTGTATGGTTATCTTGCGGGGCCGGAGGCGTGCCAGGCGGTAATGGTTTGCCATTGGTATCACAAGGGAGACCTGGAGAACGGCCGATATGTGATACAAGAATTGAGGAAGATGAAGAGCACTTACCATTAAGATGCGGATGGACCTCTTTGCGAGCCCGTGCAGCATTGTCGGGGGGCTGGGTCCCTGCCTCGCTATTGGCCGTGCTGATGCCAACAGAGTGGTGAGTTAACAGGCGAGTCGGCCGATAGTGACAAGAGTTGACGTGTTGTGTGAGGCCAGACTGATTCTTTAGCACCCGCGGACAATGTGGGCAAGAAAAAGCACTAAAGCTTCCCCTGTTCAGACCTTGGTCCTTTGCGACTCGGGGCATAGATGATGACGGTCAATCAGCAGGTAGAAACTGGGCGCAATGAGTGATAGCAACGTGGGGTGGAGCGGGCTGCAACGCCGGTTGGCGATGCTACGCAGAGTACATGACATGATATATTGCTGTTGCAAGGGAAGAATAAAAATAATCGCACTAGTGATATCAGCGCCAAATCATCTCGTTTAAAGGCTCGTTGCGACGTACATTCGAGGTCCAAAATCTACTCTCTCTTCGAATACCACTCTACTCTACTCCTCGAACCCAGCATCCCACTCCATCTCCACCATGGTCAACACTCGCCCTAAAAATGCTGCCAGCCATCCTGGCCAAGTTGTCCTCGATGCTGACTCCGATGGCAAGAAGAAGTGTCGTTCCCCTGCGGAGGTAAAGCGCGAGCGCGAGGAAAAGGAGAGACTGAGGAAGGAGGCCGAGGAAAAACTTACCAGAGGCATCCAAGCTGCTGCGCAGCTGGAAGACCAAATTAATGCTATGGAGAGCGCAAAGCGTGCTAATGCTGCTAACCCAAAGGCCGCTGCGGCTACGCTCGCTGTCCCTACACCCGTGCAGGTTCACAGTGACACAGATCTGCGTGAGTTTAAAGTCATCTGTAGCTGCAAATACAAATTGACGGCTTGCCATAATATGATAACCGCAGAGGACTATCAGCGTAGCATGGCCCTTGTCAGCGACGAAGAGCATGATGCTGCTGACCTTGATTATGATGAGTCCCAAGACGTTGAGGAAGATATAGAAGAGACTTACTGCAACAGTGACGACTACAGCTGCAGCCAAGCTGTGGACCCCTCTGAGCCTGCTCACATTCGGATTGCGCGCCTCGAGAAGGAGCTTGCGGAACTCAGAGGCGTGGCCGCCCCCCTGTCCAGCATAAAAGGGAAAGGAAAGGTGAGGATATTTTTTTCTTCTGATAGCGCTGAGAAATGCCACTGACTGTCTCGAAGATTTCTCCAAAGAAAAAGCTTGACCTTCACGCAGAAATCATGGCCGAACGTCGTTCAAAGGACCAGAGTTCTATTGAGGCTGTGTCTGAGTCAGCCAGGCACAGCAAGAAGCGGCCAAGTCAAGAGAGGTATTCACATAGTAAGATAGACTTGAGAGATGCTCACCAGTGTTCCTCACACAGCAGCATCAATGGAAAAAGCAAGGCCGCCCGTATTGCTAGCACATCCGGAGGCTTAGAAGATGCTAGAACAGTACCTACTTCGCCCTTCCCAGCTGTCGGCAAGCCTCGCACAGCTTCGAGGCTCATTGCGCCAGCATGGGCCCACGCTGCAGCAAAATTGGCATTGATTAACAACCACATACAAGGCGAAGGCTCCCATTCCACGGACAGGGGACAGGAGGGAGACGGGGGGAGAGCGACAACTTTGGTTGGTGGCTGTTCTCCGCGATAGGGTGCACACGACGCGTATCTGCTTCATCCCTGAATATTGATCCTTGCAATATTTAGATGCCGATCCGAGTTAAGCCCATTAGCATCAATACTACACCTACTACCAGATCTTCGGCCACTGAAGTCTTGGATGCGATTGTCACAACGGGAACAAGAAGCCGACCAACTATGAATGACCTTCCCATTGGAACTTGGGAGATTTTCAAGTCCGACTTTCTCCCGGCCTACTTTGATTTTCTTGGCTCACGCATCCATCCCTTTGATATGTCCGAGAGCCGCCTTATTGTTGAGCAGCAATTTATCTGGGACACATACCTCGGCAGCTTTGAGGTCAACATCGCTCCTCGTAGCCCTGTTTATAAACTGGTATGCTTGCACAACGAGTCCTTGCACTAATTTAAATTCTAGCTCATTTCCACCTATCAGATTCAACAGCGCAGCTACGAGTGGAAGACTGGGTTAGGGCAGGCGGCGTTCATTGCAGTGGGTGAACTGTGGGAATCAGATAAGGATTTTTTCGGGACAGCGCTGGGCAGAGCTAAATATGTCAAATGGGCGCTCGGTCAGAAGAAGCCTTTCTCTTGGGAAAACGGACATGTGCGTGCTGGTGCGCTTTGTCTTCTTTTAAGTACTTACTCTGTCGTATCTTCGAGCAGGATTTTTTAAACCCATTCCACGGTCCCCTCGTCCTTGCTGTCCTTGCCAAGCACTTCGACGAAGCAAATGGCAAGTACGGATATGGCAATCCTTGTGGTGCCCTTGCTCTCTCTGCCACCGCGGTTCCATTTTTTTTTTTGTCTCTTTATATAGCTGGTTTAATTTTTCGACTCTTACAGGCAGAGCGGGCGCTCTCAGCGTGGTCTACCGGCAGCCTTGAGAAGGTTGCCGATTTTGGGGCAAAGGTGTGGCGGGACATCACAAAATCTTATATGGTTTCCATCTTGCAGCTCAGCGACGACGAATGGGTGTCTATCATTGACGAAGCCCTCACTATCCGCCGCCTCAAGGACAAGGACACTCCTGCCAACCTGAGCACCAGTGGAGAGAACACGGGGGACGATCGTTCGATGCTAATCTCCGGCCCTCTGTCTTAGTCTGCGCAGCTGCCATCGGAGAATCTTCGTCCACGGTTTATCGTATACCTGGCTCTTGTGAACTCTGATCTTCTCATTTTTTACATACTGTCCTTACTTTTGATCCTTGATCGCCACCGCTCATTTGTCCTTGGACCTCACCCCTCCTTTTCTCTTCGCTTCCGTGCTTGACCAGTCGCTCCTTACCCATGCCACATTCGTTTTCACAATATATCTCATTGTTATTGATCATCCAACCATGCCTGAAAATGCCTGGAACAGCGAAGAAAATCAAATAAATACCAGGGAGCACCAGGAAATACCTGGATAGACCTGAATACAGTTCACTGTTCTGGCTCAGGTACACCAAGGTACCTGGTTAATACATGGACCTCCTGCCCACAGGCATTTACCTTGGCTACCTGCTTAACCTGGATGTCTTGACCAGGCAACTCCAGGCATCATACAGTTTCCTGATGTAGGTACTTAGATATATAGTGTCTTGTGTTCGCACTGAGGTCTTATCGTGCACAGCGCATTTCCGCTAGCCAAACCATGTCCACATCGGTCCGATACCATACGGCGGTTATCAGAGTTTCATGATAATGCATGATCTAAATGCGATAATCTTGTGCATGTGTAGACTTCACGAGGTCGTATCCAGGATACTGGCCACACAGTGCTGTTCCCCACGTCTCGAGCTTGTTCTCTGTGCATATCTGCGGCTGGGACCTCATTTATTCTTGTGTCGATCAGGAGAACGACAACCTGCCCAAGGTATGGAGCCCCCTTTGTTCTCTAGACACAACAAAGCTGATTTTTTTTTTCCTTTTCTTACTGCTGCAGCCTTCGGGACTTGCACCTCCGAGTGGTCAGCCTGCGCAACCATTTTCTTGGTAGTGTTGGTGAGGTTTGGTTTGGAACCGATCCGAACTCGGTTCGGAACCGAAACCGAACCCCGGTTTCGGTTCCGGTTCGGCCATTTACGCGAACCGAACCGACGGTTCGGTTCGCGGTTTCAGCAATTTCAATTTTGCCGAACCGTTCCTCGAACGGTTCGGAACCAAAACCGATCAGCATAGCCACAATTTTTGGGGCTTCAAGCGTAGGCTCAATTGCGTCACCACAAGACATGCAATTAAAAAATTAAAATCAGCAGTTTTAAATTACAGAATAATAGGAACAGAATGGTGGTTTAAACATGAAAAATAACCTCGCCATGGTGGAGAAATCGGGCAAGAGAATCTGTACGCGCACAGAGACATGATTAACACAGCCACAAAATTTGCAGATTCGAGCGTGAGCTCAATTGCACCACCACAGCACATGGAAATAGAAAAACTGAATCAGCAGTTTTAAAGTACAAGACCTTGAGAACAACATGGTGGTTAAAAATCGAAAAATAAACTTGCCGTGGTGGAGAAATCAGGCGAGAGAAACCACATCGGACATATAGCATTGACACAGCCACAAATTTTGCGAATTTGAGCGTGCGCGCGATAGCCTCACCGCGGCACTTGGAAATAGAGAAAGTGAATCAGCAGTTTTAAAGTACACGATTATAGGAGTAAAATGGTGGTTAAAACTCGAAAAATAAACTTGTGGTCGTGGAGAAATCGGGCGAGAGAATCCACGACGGACAACATAGTGACCTTAGCATAGCCGCAAAACTGATCGCGTACAGTAATCTTCGCCGTTCGGGCTAACGCATAGGGAAACACGTATCGTGTCCTAGTAGTATTTTGTTCTCCTTAAAAATTCGCACAGGATGTACTGATACGATTTTCTCATTGTGCAGTATTCGTGTAGTAATTCACATGCTTCGCTCGCGGTCTGCTTACGTAATCAAAAAAAACTGCGATTCCAACGTGGTGGTCGTTCCACAGAAGTGCTGTTTTGCATCCGAGAACTCCAGAGCACTTATACTGGCTGCTTCCGGCCTCACGCTCAGCCGTTTCCGAGCCACTGGGAACGCGGCACATTTGAGAGTGCAATATTAATACGAAATTGTGAGCTTAGAAGATTTCTGTTGTTAAATATTCAATATTGATATAATATGCGGTTCGAAACCGCTTGGAACCGAAACCGAACCTGAACCGAACCGAGTGATCGGTTTCATTCGGTTTCGGTTCGGTTCAGGGAAATTTCTGAACCGAACCAAAAGTTCGGTTCGCGGTTCGGGAAAAAAAGGTCAAAACCGAACCAAACTGAACTTCGGCAACACTATTTCTTGGGACACATCAGCCCCCAAGCCATCGACATCACAACCTCCCGCTCGCAGACACAAAATTGAATACCTACCTTTGCAGCGCCCGATGGACACGTATGGTGGGCGCGACCTGGGGATGATCGAAGTGCACATGGAGAAGGCCAAATCGCGAAGAGCACCTCGAGGGCCAAATGAGCTGGGTACGTTCCCTCGAAATGCATTGCTTTTCAGCTCAGACTGCTGATAATTTCTCTGCAGGCCAGATTGACATTGAAGGCCTCATGATGTCACTCCATTCAAGACTGGCGTCGCACACCCACTTTCATCAATCTGTCTCTGTGATGCTTGCAGTTCCAGCTCCCTTTCTTGCGCCCCTGCAGACAGCAGGTGCAACCCGCCGCGGCTGGGGCATCGCACACCCACTCTCCTCAATCTGTCTCTGTGATGCTTGCAGTTCCAGCTCCCTTTCTTGCGCCTCTGCAGACAGCAGGTTGGAATCGAGGTTTTGTACACCCTTACGACCTTCACGTTGCTATAGATGATGACGGGTGCTCACCCAGGCCAAGGATTCCCACTGCATATGTGCGAAGACCTGCTTGAGGTACTGCTCGACTTTCTGGAGGAGGTGTTCAAAGGTGATGAGGATGAAGATGAAGGAGAGGGAGAGAACTCGGATGCCACCGCCACAGCAAAGAACAAGCTGAAGAAATATCCGGTGCACCAGGAGCTGATCAAGCTGGCACTTGAGGAAGGCACGCACCCATTTGCAGGGCTTGATGATGACCCATGTTAGGGCACAGCAAGATTACTTATTCATATTCACAACTCCAAATATTCAACCAGTATTTGTGAATATTCATATTCATATTCATATTCATCTGAAAATAATATTCACAATTATCATATTCATGATCCATGATATTCATGAATACAAGTATTCATGGATATCACATATTCGCAGATATTAATGCTCTGGACACAAAGTCCTATGTGGCTGTGATGCTGGCAGGACTGACTGCTCGCACTTAAAAATCTCCTATGTTGCTCATTTTTGTTCACTTATCCCACTAGTTTTATGACAATTTGGACTTGTGATGTATTTGGGAAGGTGTATACAGAGAGGTAGTCATAGTGAAATAAGAAGAAGGGCATCAAAGGCATGTACACAAGAAGAGAATGAACAGGAAGTGACAGCCGCGAGACGCAAGAGTACAGACGGGAGAAGCGAGAGTGCAAGGCAGGATATCCTTTCCTCCTTGTGATGACCTCCATATTACTACAAGGCCCGCGAGAGCAAGGGACGGGGACTGCGAGAACGAGGCAGCAAGAACGGCGGCAACCAAGGGGGCCGTTGCAAGGGGCGACAAGGCGAGGACTGGGGCGGCGAGAGTGGGGCCAGGAAACTTGGAGGTGGTGAGAATGGGGCGGTGAGAACAGCAGCCGCAAGGTGAGAACGGGGACTGTGAGGCAACAATGGTAGCCATAAAAGCGCGAGCCGCGGGAAAGGGCAAGGACGAGAGCCGCGGGACAGGAGCTGCAAAAATGTGGTTGCGAGCGCGCGCCGCGAGGATGGGGGCCGCAGGAGATGAAACTGCAAGAAAGGGGGCGAGGGTGGGAGTCGTGAGGGAGAGTCGCGAGTCGCGAGACCGGGGACTACAGGACAGAGTGGCCGCCAGACAGGGGCCGCGAGAAATGAGAGGACGAGAGGGGGCCATGAAAGACGGTAACCGCGAGAGCAGTCATGGTGGGAGTAGTGACCGCGAGGGCGAGAGCTGCAAGGCAAAGGGCTGCAAGGGCGTGAGCCGCGAGAGTTATCAGTGCCATCTAACTCATGGTGGGAGACGAGGGTGGGAGTTGCGAGAAAGGGAGCTATGAGGGGGGCGCAAGAACGGCGGCCATGAGAACAAGTGTCAATCAGGCAGGAGGTGCAAGAGAGCTGCAGGGCGAGAACGGGCACCCAATGATAACAAGCCGCGAGAAAAAGTGAGGGCGGGAGCTGCAAGACAGGGGGGCACAAGAACGATATTCACAAGAGCGGGGGCCATGAGAACGGAGGTGAGGGTGAGAACCACAGGACGGGAGCCGCGAGAATGGTGATTGCTGGCTGTGAGCGTGTGTGCTGCGAGAACGAACGTCAGTCGTTGCAGAAGTGTTGACCACGATGGTGTGAACCGTGAGAAAAGGCGCAAAAAGGCGCGGTGGGGTTGCGAGAATGGTGGCCGGGAGAAAGGTCGCTACGAGAGTGGTACCAGCGAGGGCAGGCGCTGCAAGACAGGGGGCTGCGGGTGCGTGAGCCGCGAGAAAGGAGCAAGAAAAGAGCAGGGGCGAGGGCCACGAGAACGATGATTGCGAGAACATTGGTGACCGTGAGGGCAGGAGACGCGAGAATGACGACGGTGGAAACAGATCATGCCGTGAGGTGCGGGATAAGTGCTGGCGATTGTGCTATGTAGCGAGTCACATGTGGCGAGTTGAATAGCAAGTGGGGTGGGGGCAGCCACTTACATTGGTGAGTACAGGAAAGGGGTTGAGGGCCGCAAGGACGAGTAGCGCTGGGAGTGGGAGCTGCAAGAAAGTGGGAGCCGTGAGGACGGGCAGTTGGGAGATGAGAAAGGAGGGCAGACTATGGCAGACCTGGTACTATGTCTGCCTTTGTGGATATGAACCCATATTCGCGGATACTGGTATTCGTGAATACTTTTGAGGGGAATATGAATATGGTAGTCGCTACCCGTTATTTGGATGTGGTTTGAATACCCGGTTTCACGAAGCCCAGTATTCAGGGTGTGGCTACTAGTGTATTCGCGGAAGTATTCGATGAATATCAGTATTCGTGCTGTGCCCTATCTCCCACCCATCCTCGCATTCTCCCTCACCCACCCTCACGTTCTCGCGTTCTCCCTCGCCTGTTCTTGCGTTCTCACGCTCTTCCTGCCTGTTCTTGTCCTCCCCCTCGCAATCCCATGTCTCCACATCCTCCCTTGCCCATTCTCGCGTTATCCCCTGCCCATCCTTGTGTTCGCCCATTGCTCGTTGTCTGTTCTCGCATCCTCGCGTTCTTTCTCGCCCATTCTCGTAAGTATTCTTCTTGGCTCTCACCTCCTCACCCGTTCTCCCTGACCCTCTCATGTTCTCGTCTTCTCGTGCCTTACATCCATACACACTCTGCTCTCCTTCTCATCACATGTTCTTATGTGCCTCTAGGGTATTTTATCATGCTCTCTCCCAACTCCATTTGACACCCTTATGTTTACCTTCTCCCTCTGTACATTCCATCTTCTGGCTAAATTGATTCATATCCAATGAAAATATGCTTTAAATATGAAACCTATGTATCTCACTTGGTTCAGGTGTCTTGTAAAGATATTTGAAAGCTCACAAGCTGCCATTACTTTATGGATGGATGTAAAATATTTGTGAATGTATTCACATTTGCAAATAGTATAGTTGAGAACACAAGTATTTCAAGAATAGTTGCCATTTGCAAATAGTACATTTGCAAATAAGATATTCAGGAATATTAAAATATTAAGAATAGGAATAGGAATAAGAATAGTTGAACTATTTGCAAATAGTTCTATTCCAGGAATAAGAATAGTTAATCCTGTCATGCCCTATTTCAGACCATTATGGAAATGTTTTTCAAAGCTCATAGTTTCATATTAGGATTTTGTTCTCAGTCAAATACAGAGCCCTGTGCGGCCCAGAAACAGCTCCGTGTACTGCTGGATGCAACCCATATAACTGTTTCGGAGTGCCCGGATACAAACTCACATCTTGCGAATTGACCACCAGGCTACAGCTCATGATTTTTTGTGATTACATAAGCAGAACGCGAATGTGCAAGCCCAAAAACACAGATTACTGCATGAATAATACATAATACAAAAATCGTATCAGTACATCTTGTGCAGAATTTCCAGGAGAACAAAATAGTATTGATACACGATACGGATTTCTACATGCATTAGCCCAGATATTGAGCATCGTGGCACACATGCTATAATGCAAATTACTACATGAATACTACATGATGAGACAATTGTATCAGTATGTCTTGTGCCGAATTCTATGGTGAACACAACGTCACTATGACACAACGTCGATTTCTCGATGTGTTAGCCCACAAATCGAAAATCCTGCATACCATTGGTTTTGTGGCTATGCCACACCTGTCTCATGCGTGTAACGATATGGGTTCTCTCGCCTGATTTCTCCACCACTGCGAGGTTATTTTTCAATTTTTAGCTACCATTATATTCCTATAATCCTGTACTTTAAGACTGCTGGGTTACAATTTCATTTTACACTTTGTGACAGCAAAATCGTGCACACACTTGAATCTGAATTTTGTGGCTGTACTAATATCATCATCCTTGTGTGTAGACATTTTCTCTTGTGGCTCCTAGTAGAAACACTCAAATAAAATTACAATAAAAATTGAATAATATTTAAATGTTTGTGGATTATCAGTTTCCAGTTCAAACTGAGTTTGAAACCGTTCCATTGACCAAAATTTTTTGGAACCACAAACTGAATCATTGGTTTGGTTTGGAGAAATTGCAAGGCCATCTGAACGACGGGGGTGCTGTCCACGGGACAGGACGGCGGGTGCATTTACCAAACAGCGTCAACCGTCACCGGGTTCCTGGTTTCCGTGAGGCACACACATGATTACACACTAACGAGTAGATAGCTGAGCGTGAATTTCGACACGCCTCCCAAGTCATCTGCATCAACCAACCATGTACTTACGCCACCATGTCTCTGCCCAATGACTATGGAGATCATATGAGCACGGAAAATGTGTCTAAATGGGCAATATTAATACTTAAGGCCAACCATCACTCGGACTATTGGCCTGTTGGCGTTCCTCGCGAGTGTTGTCCAGCTCTGTTTCTTTGGGGCTCCTCTCCTCTCTCGTCTTCGTATGTGCCCCCAGCTCGTAAAATTGCATGGCATCACGCTGGAAGCAAGCGTTTAGTGTGCGAGTGACTCGCACCCACTCATTTCCTCCCATTTTGATGCCGTGAGTCGCTAAATGCGTCTGAAACCGTACAGCACCTCAGCGCCACATATATAGCTTCCCTCTGGGGGGCGTCTCGAACATCAACCACCACTATCATGGACACCCCAGGTCACAAAAAACAATTCTCGCAGCCTCCCTCCCCAGCCAAGGTTGACGTTCTGGTGCCTCTGGCTCCCGTTCCTACCGTCAAGCCTCATTGCAACAAGGGAGATTGCACAAGCGTCCTTCCGGCCCCTGTACTTTGTGTTGGGACAGTTCACGATGAAGACATTGGCAGATATTACCAAAGGGTGCGGACCATATCTTTTACGCTGCTATATTTCGTCCGCTGGGCCTCATCTCCAAGTCTCTAGTGCAGTGGATGTGCTGCCTTCTATTGGTCGTCTCCGCGTCTCCAGCCTAGCCAAGTGGACGCCATGCATGCCGCTCTGAAAAGTGCCAGTTTCCCCACCAAGCACAAGGCTTCATCTGCGCCCGCGCCTGCAGCTCCACACACCAACAGCACGAGTACCGGTACCGCTGCCTCTGCGCCCGTGCCTGCTGTCTCAGCAGCCCGTAAAGTATGCCAGACCTGTCCGCCTGGCGCAAAGGCCCATGAGTCCAACCGCGACTGCGTGTGGCTCCAATGTGCTTCGTGCTGCCGTACCTCCATGGCAAACAGTGAAGCCCGCTGTAAAGTGTCAAGGCACTGCAAGGGGACTCGATCCACAGCTACCTCCGTAGTGCCCTCGCTCTCGGCCACCTCTGGAGCGGCTTTGCAGTCCACTGCTGCCACCACGATGATGTCGGCTCATCCCAGCCGCCTTTCCACGCCCGACCCTCACTCGAGCCCATCTCCTCACACAGCAGAAACTACTCAAGCATATATTACTCCGCACATCAATATACTACGACGAAAATCAGGACCAGTTCAGCCGCTCCATCCCGAGTGGCAGAAACATCTGAATGATAAGCTTGCTGTGGTGGAGAGACAGAAGGCTGAGAAGGCTGTGTGTGAAGCAAACCAAAAGGCGGTGGATAATATGGTTACTATTCTGTATTATAGTGAGGTAAGTCTCTGACACGCTACGCTGCACCCGTGTCGCCAATGTTAATCAACATCCGCTGTGATAGGACAACAAAGAGCCGGCGCGATTCCCCAAGCCTGCGCATAATCTACTGCTTTTTCTCCTCAGCGATTATCCAGATGTTGTTAAGGTCATGTTTCCACCGCATACCCCCAAGGATTTTGTCGAGGCCTACGATGCATCTACTCGGACATGGTGCTTCCACAGTCCCGATATCCCCCGCAGTCTAGGGCACAGCACGAATACCAATATTCGTCAAATACTTCCGCAAATACATTAGTAACCAGATCCTGAATACTGGGCTTCGTGAAACCGGGTATTCAAATCGCACCCAAAGAATGAGTAGCGATTATCATATTCATATTCCTCTCAAAAGTATTCGTGAATACCTGTACTCACGAATACGGGTTTATATCCACGAGGCCAGCACAAGGCGAAGGTGGCGTCAGGCCTGTCTCGCGTCTGCCATGATCTGCTTGCACCTGCCATCTATCTCCACACCCATCCATCCTCTCCCCTGCCTTCCCTCATAGCTCGTGCGGCTCCCTCTCGCTCATTGATCCTGGCTCTACACCCGTTTCTCGACGTCGACATTGGTTGCTCTCGCGACTCCCACTTTCACTCCCATTCCTCGCTTTCTACTCTCATTCTCGCGGCCCCTCTCTCGCTCGCGAACCACGACCCATCCCGCGCTCGGACGGTGCACACTGCTCACCACGGCTCTCATAATCAGCCCACACGACTAGGTCTGCTCTGCCCTCTTCTGCCGTCTTCCAACTGCTCCTTCGCTGCTCCAACTCTCGTTCTTGCAGCTCCCGCTCTCCACTCCTTCTTGCGGCTATTTTCTGCTCCGTACCTGTCGTCCCCCTCTCTAAAATCCACAAGGCAAATATCTGCCGCTACCTGTCGTCTGACTCGTTGCACCTGACTTGCTGCGCAGCCCAACAGCCCCTGTTTTATCCCCATCGTCGTCACTGTCGCATCTCCCACCATCACGGCCATCACTCCCAACACCTGTTCTCTCGGCCACCATTCTTGCGTCCCCCGCCCTTGCTCTCTTTCTCGCGGCTCGCGCTCCCCACGACCCTTGTCACCAGTCTCACGGCCCCCACTTCCATTCTTTCTCGCGGCGCCCACTCTCCCTTCCTGTTTCTCACAGCGGCTGTCTCGCGGTCACTACTCACGGCACTCGCGGTCACGAATCTCGCAAGCGCCAACAGCTATCATCGCGCCCTCGTGCCCTTTCTCGCTGCCACCATTCTCGCGAGCACCACCCTCACGATCCTCTGTCACGATCCCACCCTTGCCTCCTTCCTCCTCCCTTGCGGTTCCATCTCTCGCAGCACTACCACGTTCTCGCGGCTCAAGTCTTGTAATTCCCGCTCTCGCCCACTTTCTCGCAGCGCGTGTTGCTTGCGGTCGCCATCCTCGCGGCTGCCGTTCTCACGGTGACCACTCTCGTAGCCACCATCTTCCGTAGCATACATTCTCGCGGCTCCCGCCGTCGTCTCAATACTCACGGTCTCCTTTTGCAGCCCCCATATCCCACTATAACTACGCCTTCTCGGCTCGCATATTATATTCGCTCATTTCTCTCGTCTATACCTTCTAAACTCCCGTCTCCCTTGTTCCTATTCTACATTGATCCTTTGCCTGTACTTACATAGCTCTATACAAAATATATCATAGACTCAGATCATCATAAAAACCTGTGGGGTTAGCGAACAAGAAATGATATAATAGACTTCTAAGTCCAAGTGGTCAATCTGTGCTGTTACAGCCACACTGCACATTGTGGCCAGGGCATGTGTATCCATGAATAAGCTAGTATCCATGAATACCAAACCCTTGAATCCATGTATTCATGAATATCAAGTATTCATGAATACCATGGATCATGAATACAGTACTCATGGATATTATTTTCAAATGAATATGAATATGAATATGAATATTCACAAATACCTGGTGAATATTTGGAGTTGTGAATATGAATATGTAATCTTGCTGTGCCCTACCGCAGTCACGTTCTTCCTGGGGCAACGCTTATCTATTGTCACCCGACAGTTGAGCGATGCCTCAACATCAACAAGGAGATCACTGGCCCTTCTCTCCGCATCAACAAAAAGAGGCCGCTTGATGGACTCCACACGGCTACTGAGCTGAAGCGCCAGCGCCTTGCATTATCTTCATCTTCCCCCATCATTGTCAACGAAACCACCACGGTCTCAAATATTCCTTCTCTGTCTGTCGACACCAGCACCACTCATCCCAGTGCATCAGGAAAATGCCATTTTACTTAAAATCCACCCCAAATTTATTTTGCCTCTCATGCATCACCAAGTTTTTCTGACCCAGATCCAGTTGGATATTCTTAAAGAGCACCGTCAGTTCCCCCTATGAGCCAAAAACCTAGAAAAACCACCAGGTCCTGGAGGAGGAACAAGCTACCAAAGTTTTGTACAGAAACAACAGAAATGCTAACTTGCTCCATAACTTTGGAACTTAGCTCCACTTAAGCACTCACTTAGGGACTTAAAGCCATTTTAAGTGGATTTAAGTGGATTTAAGTAATCTTCAGTTTTCCTGATGTGCTTCTGACGCAGCCAGCTCCCCAAGCACTCAAAGTCAATCCCACATCATGGCATCAGCATCAAGCTCTAATGCGCCGGGGGCTCAACTTGCTTGGCCTGGCGGCCTATTCTTCTACGAGGTCCAAGAGGGTTTGGAGATCGTTGCAGGGTGAGCAAGAACTACAAGGAAAGAAGACGCGTTTTGCACTGTCTTCAACGGGGCTTCATTCAACAGATCCACTGTCCACGCACATGAAGTCATACTTGTGTCTGCCTCTAATGAAGAAAGGGCATATTTTCGCAACCTTGGACGCACCCCAGAAGGACTTTGGACCCATTTCTGTGCCCTGAAGCGCCAGGCGCAGAAGCACAAGCTCACTTCACTCATCAACGACCTAGCACCGGGCTCAAATAGTATCTCCCCAGCTGCTACTGAACCAAGCACCACAGACTCGGGTGCCGACAAAAATCCAGGTACCGACGCTGAGGTAACCAGTCAGGAGATTACCAGCACCACTCAGGAAATTATTAGTGCTGGCACTCCAACCTCTCTTGCAGCCTCGGCAACTAGGCTTCGCGCCTGGCGTATGCGCATGGATTACCCTGATAACTTAGATGAAGAGCTAGGGATCCTAGCCGCACAAGACAGGGATGTGCAAATGAGCCAGTTGCTAGTGCCCATGGGTTACACCCCTCTCAACGAAGACGCTGTGCCGGCAACCATATCTGACGAGTACATCACAACTGAAAATGGAAAATATGATGCTTTCAAAGTAACTTTTCACCTTCTCTTCTACAATATGTATGATCGCTCACACTTACGTTTTTAGATTGAATTGTTGGCTCATGCTGGGCCCCACGTGGCTGGAGAATATGTCGGAGTCACACTTTCCGAGACATACATGATACCACGCTACCTTAGCTGTGATGAAGACACCTTTCTTCTTGAAGAGGCCCTTTGGATGGTCATCGCTGACGATTACCTCTTTGATTTCATAAATGGTCTTGATGCACAGCCTGGCACATCATATTGTGCGTCTTTTAATCATTTTCCCATCTCGTCCACTGATTGATATGCACACACCTACTTAGATCCCATTCAAATAGCCCCTATGTTCATTGCCAATTCACCCAAGGACAATCCTGCTGGTCACTTTTTTCACTGCCAGCAACCATACAACAAGGCAGAAGTTATCAGCTTCCATGGAGCAAATGCGCTGCAAGCCGATCCCACACCTGGTTGCTGTCTCTCCAAAACCATTGAAGCTTTTATTCACTTTTCCGATGTAAGCGTCAAGGAGCCGGAGACTTATTTGGGGATCAAAGGTATGTCTTGCGCATACGCATCCAACCACCAACACCAGCGCTCAATTTCGGATTATTTCTTGTGTTTTTGTAGGCATCATTGTGGAAAACACATTTAAGATTGTCGGCATCAGTGCATATAGGAAGGACACCACTTTTAGATTGGGGGACAGGGAGGATCGTGATGTCACTCTGGGGCAAGACTTAATGGAAGTTGCTTCATTCCGCTCTCAGCACGATTGCAACCGCATATGCCAGCACTTGGGTCTCCGTCCTTATGCTGCTCACTTGTAGACGTCCTGCAGAGCATACTCTCACACGATAACTTGTATGCAATCTCGGATCATTGAATGTTGGCATGTACTTAAAGAATAGCCTCGACACATGCCAAATATGACACGAGTTACACATCTAGCAAAGCTGTGAGATTGCACTAGTTTAAGGTATACAAGCAGGGATCAATTTCGACGCCGCATCAACCTGGAAAGGCTGAACATCCTGGACCCCCAGAGCTTGACGGGGGATCAACAATGGGGCGTGGCCCTTGGCCTCCAGCTGAGCAACTATCCATCGGTTGCGCCGCTTCACCATCTCATCCAAAAAGAAATTGTATCTATCGCTCAGCATCTCTCGGCAAATTGGAAGGAATGAGCCAAGCCAGACATTTGTCTGCTCAGCGATCGACGTGTTGAAAGTCCAATTACCATTCTCATCAATCATATCCCACAGGGAATGCGGGTTACAATTTTGACCGCAGTACCCATGGCTTTCCTTGTGCTTGGTCTTGAAATGAAACACATCGACAATGAACTCGCAGCCATCAAAGAAATGGTCGCCTTGAGCCTCGAGATGCTGCTTCAGGCCACAAGCATTGTCGAAGACATTGATATCTGAGCGGGATTCAGGGGTCGGGCATGTTGCCTTGAGGATGTCCTACATAAAGCATGCAATAATTAGCAAAGAAACCTCGCCTAGAGCATCGTAGTGCAACATGCTTTAACACCGCTCAGTGCTTCTGATCCCCACATAGGCGCTTGACAGGTCATGACGCCACACGGGTGAAGGCAGACAAACTCATTATGGATGCGTGCACGACCGTAATCAGCGCAGAGTTTCTTGGGTGGGGATGTATCAGCCTCTGAAGGCTGATCAGCGGCCATAGCATTGGCCTCTGGCTCATCGCCAGTGTCTGAGCCCGAGTCATCTGCATCGATCTCACCGTCCCTTTTGAATCGGCCTTGAAGCTGGAATATGGCCTTTTGCTGGATTGCACACCTATCGTCAAAAGCACAATGGGAGGGCAGACTACTTGTGCGAAATCCTTCGTCCGATCGAGCAGAGCACCCACGGACAACGCAAACATGGATGAGATCGCGGTGTTCATGGCAATACTCATCTCGGTTGCTGGATAATGCATCAGGAAAATGGCTGTTCACTTAAAATCCACCCCAAATTTATTTTGCCTCTCATACATCACCAAGTTCTCCTGGCCCAAATCCAGTTGGATATTCTTAAAGAGCACCATCAGTTCCCCCTATGAGCCAGAAATTTAGAAAAACCATGAGGTCCTGGAAGAGGGACAAGCTACCAAAGTTTTGTACAGAAATCACAGAAATGGTAACTTGCTCTGTCACTTTGGAACTTAGCTACACTTAGCACCCACTTGGGGTCTTAAACCCTACTTAAAGCCATTTTAAGTGATTTTAAGCGGATTTAAGTAATCTCACATTTTCCTGATGTGGAATCTTGCAATTGCGCTCTTTGCACACCGGATGGCCCAGTGTCACACCGTCCATGACGAGTGTCTGCGTTTTACCTACATAATCCAAAGACACATTAACGTCACGAAAGGACAGAGGGCAAAGGAAAACCGAACAATACACGTACCAACAATATTCCCGTCATCGTCCTTGTGGTATTTCGTACAAAGATTGCATGCGTGATTCCATTCCTCTTGCCCAAAGCCAACATACGACGCATTCCGCGCTTCGAGCGCAGCGCGGAGCCTGACCTCTTGTGGACAGTCGTGAGGAAGCTCAAGCCGCAAACCCTTTTCAGCCATCTCCATGAGTAATGAGTGCATGAAAAACCCATCCCAGACATGCTCGGTGGTCAAGAGAAGGTGTTTATCATATATGGGCGGCAGACGATGACTGCGACTGAGCTCCTTATTGTATGTGTCTGTGTGGTTTGAAGCTGATGTTGCTGCAAAGAGAGTTGATGTCCCCCAGAACTGGAGCAATCTCGTCTCAATGAAAAAGTGCTGGGCCACTTGAATGATATCGGGGACCCCCGAGTAGTAGGTCCGTATGGAAGTGTGGTCGTGTACATAGTAATCGTGATAATATCGTGTAAGACACTCTAGTGGAAAATAAAGGTTAGTTAGTAGGGCCGCGAGCGCCGACAAAAAAAAGGTCGTACTTTGGCAGTACAGGGATATGGTCCATATTGGAAGCACACCTGAGTCCAGCGTAAATAGTGTGGCTTCGTGCATTTTTGGTTCGCCCAACGGAGACATGCTGCACTTTGGATTCATGCATACACGAGTTGGAGGATATAGATCACGGCTACCTAAGCCGTCAAGGGGTAAATAAGTGTGTGAAGGTTAATGAGATCGGACGAGACTCACTAAGCATGCACTCCTGGCCATATGTCATCATGAGATTGTGGTCCGAGTCTCTCAACGCTGAATGAAAATCCGTGCCGATCGAGAGTGAGGATGAGTCCCATACTAAGTCCTTCGAGTCCACCTACCCCAAAAAATTAATCTTTTGGGCACTAATACCCAGAAAAATTAAGAAAAGTGGAGTCTTGGATTATCACGATTGTTGAGTCTAATCCCAAGCCCCCTAGGGGGGTCCAGGAGACCCCCAGGGTCCTTCCCCCAGCCATACATGTGGGTGCAATCCCAGGATTACAGGTATAATCCTGAGATTACTCAGGGGTAATCTCAGGATAATCTCAGAATTACTGCTGAAAGTTCCATGCTCATGGTGGGCAGACCCAGAGATTATGCAGATAATCTCAAGATTATTGGGCATAATCTTGGGATGATATTGATAATTTCACTGAGATGATCCCTGGGTTACTACAGATTAAACAAATTAATCTTGGGTTAAGATAGATTAATCTGAGACTTGGACAGACCAGATGCAGGGCAAAAACACACACAGGTTTTGAAATAACAG
>KL198027.1:515828-626460 GCA_000697705.1 Botryobasidium botryosum FD-172 SS1 | reverse complement strand
TATCTTAACCCAAGATTAATTTGTTTAATCTGTAGTAACCCAGGGATCATCTCAGTGAAATTATCAATATCATCCCAAGATTATGCCCAATAATCTTGAGATTATCTGCATAATCTCTGGGTCTGCCCACCATGAGCATGGAACTTTCAGCAGTAATTCTGAGATTATCCTGAGATTACCCCTGAGTAATCTCAGGATTATACCTGTAATCCTGGGATTGCACCCACATGTATGGCTGGGGGAAGGACCCTGGGGGTCTCCTGGACCCCCCTAGGGGGCTTGGGATTAGACTCAACAATCGTGATAATCCAAGACTCCACTTTTCTTAATTTTTCTGGGTATTAGTGCCCAAAAGATTAATCTTTGGCCTCCGCTCTATTGGTCCTTCAGAGCACTCCAAGCACACTGGACTTTGTCATCTCCCCATTTGAAAACATAGCAGAGAAAATTGGCCACGCCGAGGGGGAGCTCTGGTGGCGCACCAACAGCATCGGCGGCTTGAACAAGGGCGATGCGATGCTTGAGCTGCGAAGTGAGGCGGATGAAAGACATGGCGTCGTCCCAAGCCAGGGAGTCAAGAAGCCCATGATGGGCAAGAATGTCACAGACCTCTTTGAAAGAGTAGCGAGAGTGCATCGGTGCAGTACATATGTGAGTAAGTAGTACTAGATATCGAGCGCCGGAGATGTCGGCGGTAGACCCATCCCGGGCCCACGGTGCAACCCTGACCGTTGCACCCGCTGTTCTGTCCCGCGGACAGCACCCCCGTCGTTCAGACTTTCTGGAAATTGCTGAACCGGAACCGAAACCATCAGTTCGGTTTTGGTTTGAACTGGGTTTGGATTGGTTCAAGACCAAACCTTGGCAGCACTAGTGTTATGTAACTATGTACCTATTGAGGTTGCTCTTGGCACATGCAGCACTATTGCACCTGTCCTTCATTGCATGGCAGTATGTGAGGGAATGCAAATATAGGACACATTAGAACAATAAAGCTCACTTGTGTATGCATATGGTTGTGGTTGAATTTGAAGTAGTACACGTCCTTTGTTGTGACTGTTGTGACCCATGGGAGGTGGTGGGAGCTGACATCAGCAAATTCCATTTTCTCTGACAGCTCTGAATCCAGAGGTTTCCAGAGAATTCCAGAGATAAACATATGTGCCACTTTGTGCATGATTGTAATTGTGTATATCCATTTACACCCCCTCAAGATATGCCTATTAAGGATATAATCAAGCCTAATTAAGAAATAGTACCTTATATGTGGCCCATGTAAGCTAAAGTACCAGTTCTGCATTTGCTCTGGAAATCTCTGAAAGCTCTGAGGCTCTGGAAGCTCTGGAAACCAATGTGGATCCAAGTAGGACCCTGGTTAATGCTTATCAATGTCCGATCCCAAAATGGAAAAAATCGGTGCAAAAATAGCAAAAAAATCGGTGCTAAAACATAATACATTAGCACTTTTCGCATATTTTTGGCCCTTTTTTCGGTGATCCGGCATCGGGGCTCGCTCCAGACTACCCTATTTTGATTTTTTTTGGATTTGAGCACCATTTTAGCCTGTTTTTGCACTTTTTTTGTCCCAAACCGGATTTTTTCGGACTCTTCTGCATCAGACATCAGGGAATTTCGCAATTTTCGGCCTCATACCTCCGGCCATTTTTAGGCCATTTTTCGGACTTTTCTGCATCGGACATTGGGCATTTTTTGACAAAAAACGTACTTTTCGGCATGTAACATCCCCTAGGATAAACCAGGGTCCTATCCAAGTGGCTCTCTGAAAAAAGGTACATCTCTGAGCTCTGAAGGCTCTGACAGCTCTGAAACCTTCTGACAGTACTGTGTCAGAGCTTTCCAGAAAATTTCAGAAAATTTGCATCTTGCTGATGTACAACCTGTAGGACATGCATTTTTGTTTACCTTGTGAATGCGAGCTCCCCATGGGCTGCCAGTGCTGAGTGGGTGTGTGAAGAGCATGCACGACGGGATGTGGAGGTGGCTGTGCAATAGGCCCGACCGGGCAATGCTCGTACGCAACACAATGGTGAGGCACTTGTGTTGCTGGGAAATGCGAGGTAGAATATAATTGAGAAAATGGAGGGGCACCACTCTGAACAAGGGGGGCTGATGTGAGTGATGATGGCCATGGATGCTGTGCGAACGGTGATGAAAATGGGGGTGGAAGAGACGGATGATGAGAAGGTGGAAGAGACAGATGATGAGAGGGTGGGAGTGGGTGATATGGGAATTGCGATGGTGTGGGTCCTTGGTGAGCATATGCTGGGACAAAAGGACTTGCTGCACACGACACAAGCGGCTGAGTGAGCTGTGGCGACCAAAAACACGTATCTGAATATTGTGATGATGATGCGGCAAGATGTTGCTGTGAGAAGCGCAGCATTGTTGGGAGAGATGGGAGGTAAAGGGTTGTAGTCAGAGTCGCGGAACGGGGTGTCGAGGAGCGGGGAGTGTCAAGGTCATACAGGGTTGTATGCCTGTGTGTGGAGTGAGGAGCGGTTGTTAATGGTCTACCACGGCACTTTTTTGGAAGCTCGATTGGTGTGGCAATCACATCAGTCTTGTCTGGTGACTCTACTACCTCTGCAGCTGCCTCCACTAGGGCATGACAAGATTGCATATTCTTACTCCCAGAATATATGTATTTGCAAATACTTGAAGATATTCTTATTCTTACTCTTATTCTTAGCTGACCTTGTACTTGCAATTACTAGATTCCGGAAGCAAGGTATTTGCGATTACCTGGTATTTGCAAATACCTGGGCCCCGGAATCAAGTAATTGCGAGTACAGCAAGTATTCACGAATACACCATGTCTAGCCACAGTCCCAATGTAGGTACAGCATCAAAATTTTATTATCCAAGTTCTATCCACTCATTGCTGCAGCATACTCAGACCTTCAGGATCAGACTGCATGGTCTACAGCGGCATACTTCATATCTCTTTTATTTTCAATTCAGCTTCAATGGTGTGCAATTTCACAGTGTTAAATAAAAGTACATGGGATGGGAGAAATGAGCAGGAGAGGTGAGAAGCTACAGCGGTATCATAAAATGATTGAGTTTCAGCCTTCATCACTCAACATTTTTTTTTGTTTTTCAAAAACATAAAATCTCATGGCTGTGTATACTTACTAGATCAAGCCAGCTTGTGACCGGCGCTGCTAACGCGCCGTCCCAGGGCTAGGCTCATTACAGCGATAGCAGAAAAGCCTTCAAGTTTTGTACGCGAGGCCTTATCAATTGCATACTTGCTTGTCCTCTCCTTCATTCACCAGTACGGCTGTCTGTTCCATGCAGCAAGCTTGAGTAATACGAGGCCAGATAGCAAGCAAACCCACATGGGCTGGCAGGATGCATGGGCAAGCGTCAATGATGAGATATTGGGAGAAGGAGAAGTTGCTGTAACAAGCCTAGCTGCAGTATCGTGTGTCAGCAGTCCCAATCACGAGCACGTCACGAGCTGGCCTGATCAGGTAAGTATGCACAGCTATGAGAATTTACATTTTGAAAAGAAAAAAGTTGCGAGCAACAAGGTTTAGGAAGCAATCATTTTATGATACCACTGTATGTAAATGGCGGGAATATAAGTGTGGCAACGTGGCGAGGGCGGGGATGCGGCAAGTACAATAGAACGGGTATCAGGGATACAACGAGGATGGCAAGGTGCGAGACAGGTGCTGGGGATGAAATGAGGATACCGTGATAAGGGAGCTGGGGTGGTAGCGGTGACATGAAAACGGTGACAAGGAGTGAAGCGTGGTTGGGGAAACGAGGACGCGAGAGGGGTGATGGAGATGCGAGAATGGCAGTGAAGACGTGGTGAGCGCGAGGGGGGTGATCAAGATGCAACAGGAGCAGTGGGGGAGATGGGGGCGTGATGGGGGATAGGGAGAGAGAACAGGTGCTATTATAGTGAAGCCGTCTACTCGGGGAGGATAAACAATGTTAGGGAGCAAACGGGGGATGTGTGACACGGCAACTGACGTGTGTGGGCACGGTGGCCGTTGGGTGGCCACTGCAAACATTGTGACGAGGGCGATGGTGATGCGAGTGGGGAGACGGGGATGCAAGAGTGAGGATGGGGAGTGAGAACGCGAGGATGGCGATGGGATGTGGTTAAGCCGACAATGGAATGAAGAAAATGAAGAGGGCAAGAGGAGTGACGGGGACATGAAAAGGCCTGCGTGTCACGACCCAGAGAGTCCGTATGTATTATGTAGCCGCCGATATTCTTGCCATCGTTCGGCTTGGCTGACTGGTAGGGACGTGACGGCGAGGATGGGGGGACAGGAGAGTGGCGATGGGGATGGGACGCAATCAGGACGATAAGGACGCAAGGGTGCGAGAGGGTGCTGGAGTTGCAGGATGGGTGGTGGGGATGCGGCGAAGGCGGTGGGGACACGAAAGCGGTGGTAGGTGCGCGAGAGTGGCGACGGGGACGAGGACGCGAGAGAGGTGACGAAGGCGTGACGGGAATGGCAAGGCGCCCATCAGTACTATAAATGAGCGCATTTGGGGCGCATCCATTCAACGTAGTTGGCAGCTACCTGAGCCATCCTCAGCATTTTAAACAGTTATAAAATAAATAAAAAAGCGTGAAACGCGTACGTGAGTGTGGGGGGCCATTTCCGTGATCGTTTGGTGATTATCGATAGCGAGTGAGCACGCTTAAGACGCACCAGGCCCAAGCCACGGCTGCTCGTATATGTAAGTCTGTGAGACGATCCTCGGGGTTGTTATGTCGTTCGACTCAATTAGCATGTCCGAGGCTCTGAGCGTGGTCGCCGGGAGAAAGGATGGGCGTGGTAGCCCTTCGCGCGGTGTCATGGCTTGTGAGGGTGAAGGGGGACAGTGGCTACCTGATGGTGGGCATGCGGGGACTAGGTGATGTGTACATGCGCGATGGGTGACGGCGTGTTGTTAAACCAAGCTGTAGAAATGGACACTGTTAAAAGAACAATGAGCGCAAGTGGTACTGTGTCGTTGCTCAAATACGTACGTACGTAGCATCTTTCCAGTGGTGACCGACGCGTGATTGATGTGAGGCGTGCGAGAGATACGTAGAAAAGTGTACGCAAACGTCATGACAACAGGAGATAGCTGATATGGTAGAGGGGATTGATGGCGCACAGAACAGACGTACAGAAAAGAGCATGATTACTTGCGCGCAGCAAGCGTGGGTGTACTGTGTGAGGGCGTGGGGGTGATCAATGCAAGAGGTGAGCAAGTGAGCGAGGCATGTGGCCAGAATTAGCCAGACTCACCCAGTCATTCGCCACTTGCCTAGTTTTACGAGTTCGTATTCTTATCCGCGAATACATGTACTCACGAATACCTTCAAGGGGAATGCCGAATGAAACAATCTTAACTCTTATTCGAATTAGTTTTTGAATAGCCGGATTTGCAAGGCCCGGTATTCAGGGTCTGCTCAATAGTGTATTCTCGGCATTATTCGTGGATCCAGGATAATCTTGGCCATGCCCTAGCCTCCACCTCCGCCTTCACCCAAGTGATGCTCTCCTGGAGTACTGTCCATAGGGAATAGCTGTAGTGATCCCAGTATTTCTTTTCCCAACCTACTCGGGCTTTCAGCTGGGTCAGCGATGTTGCACCGGACTGTACCATCTTCAAGCAGGTGCCGTCATCAAGCAAGAATGACGAGGGCACGTCCTCGCCACAAGGATGATTGGGGCTGTCGATGATGTTGCATGCCCACTTCACGAGGTCGTCAACAACCCGTTCATCGCCCTTGAACAGCTTCCTGTTCGGCTTGTGGGGCTTGGGTTTGCGTTTGTGTAAGTTACCTGGCACCTTGGGAACACAGTGCGAGCAGCAGTGTGCTTTTCGGATGGAGGGGAGGCCAGCCTCCTCAGCAGAAATCAGAGCTATGTGACGGGTGAGCAGTGAGCACTGAGTCTCCAGCGGCTATGCAATAAACACAGGTCAATACTTACGGATATCGTTGTTATCGACTTCCTCCTGGATTATCCGCCACAAACAACCGCCCTCACATGCAAAGCGAAGGACTGCGTTCGACATGGACGCGGCTGTCCGTTTCTTGGCCACCTGTGTAAGTCGCTTCCCAGTCAGCAAATTGTCGGTGTCACTGGAGTCCTCTGTGTCTGAATCAGGAGAAGATGACGAGTCTGCTTCTGCCTGGCTGGAATCTACCTCTTGCTTCCCTTTCTTCACTGACTTTGTCGGCTTCTTCAATAGGCCACATGCCATAGCCAGCCGTTTCTTCCACTCCGCCACCGCACTTGTATTCGCCAGCAAATACGCTTCACCAACAAACTCTGGGTTGCGTACACAACGACCAAAGCGCTGCACAAGCGCCTCAAGACTACTCGGCACATGGTACTGGACAACTCGCATGACGTTTGGGATATCACAGCCCTGTTGCATTAGGAGGAAAAGCGTGAGTACAATTGCCACTGTCTCACGCGTGAACTGTGCTTACCATGTGTAAGGGCGGGCTACCGCGCGTAGCCCTAGGTTCGCGTAGGGTGAGGCCGCCGCGCGCAGCCTCTGGTTCGCGTAGTCTTTACTCGCAGTCGAGGCGAGTACGAGGCGATCTGAGCACCTCTCTTGATGGGGCACGACGTACACTGAATGAATCTATTCGCGTACGGTATGCTGAGGGTTGGTGTATCTACAGAAGTGGGCATATAACCCTATGATTATGTAATCCTACTAAGCAGCCACTGGCCACAGGAAGCCTTCCCAAGGGAAACCCTTACACCTTCCCCCCTAAAAAGAAGTGTCCATAAAAAAATTTTAAAGATAGTTGGAGAGAATTCATCATAATGCCTCTCTAAGGAATAAAGACTGACATGACCTTCAAGAGAAAAAATCCAGAGTTTTAATAAGTAAATAATAAAGACAGAAGAAAGAAAAATAGCCTAGGTGGCAGGCAAGACATCTACTATTAGAGGACTAGTGGAACCTCCCAGAGGTATCCCAGGGGTATCCCCCCTTGAAATTCACCCCAGGATTCCCTGGCCCTTCCCCCCCTAAAAAATAGAGGAAAGTTTCCCTTCCTTTGTGATTTGTTACAGTAGCACTTGTACTGTTTTATTCATAAGAGCTTTGGTCGGCATCGCACAGCCACGCTATACTCAACGCCGGCGAAAGCTCTGGGATTTACTTGGAAAATTTCAAGTTCTCCCATGGAATTTGTACATAGTATATGTGCACTATGCTGGGTCAGTGATCCTATTTGGCAAAATACAAGTGTTAAGCGTTTGGAAACGCTATTCTTGCTTTATCCGGGGTCAAAAACCCATTGCGCGGAAAGACCGTGTGAGTCGCTTGTAGACGAACATGCGAGAGCGTAGCTCGCGATACCTCCCCCATGCTGGTTCATCTCGGGCTTCTCTTCACGAGCGGTTGGCCAATCGAGCTCCGGGGTGTCCCAGCCGGATTCCTGGCCGTGAAGGAGGAATATCCCACTGACCGGTGACGATTCCTCGTCGCTGGTCTTGACTGAGCACGTGATGCACGCGCTTGACCTGAGAAACAACCTTCTTTGGCTGGTTTCGCATGGGGGCCATGGCCCTGTCTCGTATCGCGGCGCGTGTGTATTACCGCTATTTAACGCTGACGACAAATGCGTGAGCATCGCATACGAATCCTCGGAACGATGCTCAGCGTCGTCTTCGTCGCTGCTTGCAGCACCGTCGCGATTTGGCTGAAGATACGCGCTAGGCGCGTGTACGATGTTGGGGTTTACCTTGGATTTTCCGAGGTCCTTCCCCCTCTGAGAATTGGTGGTATTCTCGTTGAAGCCATCGGGGATTAATGAGCGTGTATGACACGCACTGATATTGCCCTTGCGACGTCCATCGTCGGGCATTGTTTTTGTAATTGATTCGGGCTTGCGATTCTCGCGGCAAGCTCGTGAACTTCCGTACGAGTGCGTGTCGGTAGCAAGACCGCGTGACTCGTTAGATTTAGGCGAATGCGTACCGGACGCATGTGTACCCTTAACATGGATCTCATATCCGTCTGTGTACCGTGCGGGCACTCCTCCCCTCGTTGAGGATTCCCCTGAATCCTGCGCAGACGACGCAGTAGTACGGTTATCGTCCATAGCATGCACGTAAAACATGCTGAGGTCTTGAGAGTGCGGCCGATCGTCGGCTTTGATCGCCGTGCGTATTGGCTGGATATCACAACCGGCGTCGTCACGGGCACGATTATGCGGCGTGGGCGTATGTGAGGAGCGGGCTTGGCGCTCCATTTTTCGATCGATGGTCCATTCGTTGTACGAATGTTGTGGCCGTTGAGCATCGCCGTTTGTGAACGGTATCAACGTAGAATCGTTGTGATTCTTGGGGCGCGTCCGAGCCGCATCCGTGCCGTTGATTAAGCTACGCGTTTGACGCGTGCGTGGACCTCTAATACGACGTTCGGCGTCGTGGTGGTTCGAGGGACCCGATGATGGGTTGGTCGTGCTAGATGCCGGGTAGTGATCTGGGAATCTATCCCTCTCGCTATCATAGGGAAAGCTCTCCTTGTTAGCGCACGACGAAAACTCGTCGTTTTTGCACAGGTACGCGGGTGGTGAACTCCCCTGTTGAGAGAACTCGAGTGCACGGCTCTGTGAGCCGTTCTCGTGTCCTATGGATCGCCATTGGCGATGTAAGGCGTACGGCGGTTCTATCCCGAGGCCGATCGATGGCTTAGGGCCGCCTGGCAATTGCGTGTCGATCGTGCGTGCGCAAGGCTCAATAGCCTTGCCGATGCTGTCACGTTGTCGACCTTGCTCAGCTGGGCTGGTGAGGTGCGCGTCCCCCTGGCAAGTGGGATCCCGAGGGGACCCGGTGGATGGTAAACACGGGAGCGAGGCTCCCTTGCGTGTTTTATCGAGGTCGAGTGCGCTAAACGCGCCCAAGTTGGAAGCGTGAGCTTCCGGTTTATTGTGAACACGGGTGATATACGCACCCGGACGGCGATTTGGGGTTTTATCCCTCTCGTCGTGATAGGGAACATTCCCTTTAACGGTACACGACGAATGTTCGTCGTTTTCTCCAAGGTGCACGGGAAGCGTGCCCGCTCGTTGGGCCGATTCGAGCTTACGGCCTTGCAGGCCGTCCTTGAGGCTCGTTGGTTGCCATTCGCGGTGCAGCAAACACGGCGGCTCGCCAATCGATAGCGCGCCAGCGGCTTGTGCAATAGTCGCATATCTCTTGGCCGTATCGTCGTCGCGTCGTCGATCTTGCTCGGGCGAGCTGGTGGACTGCACGCTAGGCGTACTGTAACCAGGAGAAAGTCCCTGATAATTGGAATCTGGCGAGATTCCGGTCTGTAGTAAACGCGGGAGTAAGACTCCCTTACGCGTTTTTTCTGGGCTGTTCACGCCAGACGCGCGCTGATCAGTAACGTGAGGTTCACATTTGTTACTGCGAGAGCGGGTAATATACGTACCCGAGCGACATCTAGGGATATTATCCCTCTCGTCACGATAGGGACGATTCCCTTTGTGAACACACGACGAATACGCGTCGTTGTTACGCAAATACGCAGGAGGCGTATCCTCCTGATGGGACGACTCGAGCGTACGGCTCTGCGAGCCGTTCTCGACGCTTGTGGGTTGCCATTCGCGATATGGCGAAGACGGCGGTTCGTCGAACGATAACGCCTCGGCGGCTTGTACGATCACCGCGGGCTCGTGTGATTCGTCGGCCGTATCATCGTCGTCGCGTCGTCGTCGTTGCTCGGGCGAACCAGTAGAATACACGCTAAGCGTGTCGTGACCCGGAAAATGTCCCTGGTAGTTGGACTCCGGATGTAACCCGGCGTGTAAGTAACGCGGGAGCAAGGCTCCCCTGCGCGTTTTTTCTGTGCTAAGCGCGCTAGGCGTACCCGCGTTGGTAGCGTGAGATCTACGCTCATTACGGAGATGGATAATGTACGCACATGTATCCAGATGGCGATTTGGGAGTCTATCTCCCTCGTCGCGGTAGGGGTCGATCCCTTCATTGACGCACGACGAAAATTCGTCGCTTGTGCGTAGATATACGGGTGGTGGATTGCCCCGTTTAGAGAGCACGAGCGTACAGCTCGCAGAGCCGTTCTCGCGTTCTGTGGACCGCCATTCGCGATGTAGCGCGTACGGCGGCTCTGTTCCAAGACCGATCGATGGCTTGGGGGAGCCTGACGATAGCGCGGCGATCGTGCGTGCGCTAGGTTCGCTAGGCTTGCCATCGCTGTTGCGTTGCCGAGCTTGGTCGGCCGGGCTGGAGGGCTGCACGCCGAGCGTGCGATAGTGGGGAGCGTCCCCCTGGCGACTGGGATCCCACGGGGATCCATTTGCTGATAACCGCGGGAGCAAGGCTCCCTTGCGCGTTTTGTCGAGGCCGGTGGCGTTGAACGCGCACTGGTTGGAAGCGTGAGCTTCCCGTTTATTGTGAAAACGGGTGATATACTCACCCGGACGACGATTCGGGATTTTATCCCTCTCATCGTGATAGGGAATATTCCCTTCCGTAGCGCGTGACGAACACTCGTTATTTCTACGCACATATACGGGCGGTGTGATCCCCCGTTCCGATGATTCAAGCTCACGGCTCTCCGAGCTGTTCTCGTCGTCTCCGTGCTGCCATTCTCGATGCGGCGGGCACGGTAAGTCGATTTTGAGGCCGATATACGGCTTCGGGCTGCCCGACGGCTTAGAGCCGCGTAACGACAGTGCGCCAACGATGTGAGCGCTGGGCTCACCGTCGTCGTCGCCATGTTGTTGACCTCGCTCAGTCGAGGTGGGGAAAGGCACGCGAGGCGTGCGCGCTAAGGGAGATCGTCCTTGGTGCTTGGGATCCGATGGGGATCCAATAATCGGTGAACGCGGGAGCTGCGCTCCATTGTGCGTTTTAGGTATGCAGCTCAGGGAGCGTGGGCCGCGAGGAGACGTCCGTTGGTCGTTGGCGTGAGATGACGATAAAACGAGGGGCCGTGGTGGCCACCTCGTCTGTGGGTTCGGCTGAGCCGATTCGAAAACGGTGGGCGCGGGGGATGTGGTTATTGGCGGGGAATCGCCTATACGAGAAATAGAATTCTCGTTAGTATTCGACAGCGCTGCAAATACGCGCTCGTCGCCATTTGCTTTCTCCCAGCGTAATCGTGATACGCTCCTCCTATCGTGCTCCCGTGCGTCCTGGTGTGCGAACGGCGTTGCCGTAGCGGTTGACTGCAAAAGAGCCGCTTGAGCAGCGGTATGCTGCGAATCCATTACTGCCGCGGTGGCAGTTTGTGAGTTTTTGCGTGCGCTCTGGGTGAAAATACCCTCTGCGCTTGTATACGCGTGAGAACGAAATTTATTATTCATTAATGCGGTACCTACATATCCGCGGCGAGAGAGAAAATCCTCTCTTAACGTCCAGAGAGCCATTAGCGGCATCTCTTCGAGTATGAAGCCATACATAGAGGCCCAATGGCCTGCAAAGTCCGAGAACATCGCGGGGTCTTCAAGACCCTCTGCGAGCTCAATGGGGAGGCGAGGATTCCACGCGGATTCCTTTGCCAAAGTGGTGGACAGGCCGGTCGCGGCCTCCGCGGTGGTCGTGGTCGTGGTAGCAGCGTAGCCGTCGAGCACGGCAATTGGGGTTGTGGTGGTCATAACAAGGTGGCCGTACGGGCGAGTACCTCGGGTGTCGTCGTATGGTGGTAGTAGTGGCGGGGCCGCGGCGTGTAGCCTCGGTGGTCGCGTTAACCGGGTATACGGATCGCGGTGAGCAATCCGGAGGTGGTGGACTGAGACGATAGGTTACCGACGTGTAACCTTGTCGCTCGCGGGTTGCGTATCGCTCAATTCCTAGAGAGAAAGAGAAAAAGAAAAAGAAAACACGCGAATGGGACAGAGTCCCTGTTCAGAGTGTAAAAAAGTGTAAGGGCGGGCTACCGCGCGTAGCCCTAGGTTCGCGTAGGGTGAGGCCGCCGCGCGCAGCCTCTGGTTCGCGTAGTCTTTACTCGCAGTCGAGGCGAGTACGAGGCGATCTGAGCACCTCTCTTGATGGGGCACGACGTACACTGAATGAATCTATTCGCGTACGGTATGCTGAGGGTTGGTGTATCTACAGAAGTGGGCATATAACCCTATGATTATGTAATCCTACTAAGCAGCCACTGGCCACAGGAAGCCTTCCCAAGGGAAACCCTTACACCATGCCTGCAGCATCTGTACAGCAAAGGATGCGCAGCGACCCCGCCTTGAAACGTGACATCACATCATCTTTGAACCCGCGCGACATTACGGATGTGAACCACAACACAACCTGTTCTTCGAGAGGGAGCTTTGTGTCATCATCCCAGCCCTTCATAGAATCAGGTAGGCGTTGCCATAGATGTTTCGCAGCGTTTTTGCAGTCCATGATTGAATCAAAGTACACCAGAGTCGACAGTATGTCGTCTGGAGACTGGACACCCTCAGGAACGAGAAAATCAAGGCTTTCAAAGCCCTGGCTGCCACAGCGAAGTGTCCTGTGTATGTACCGAATATTCGTGTGATCTGTTTCAATTCATATTGCCACTGTGTTTGCTGACTTCATTCCCAAGACTTCACAGACATCTTTGTAGATACACGGGGGCATCGTTGCGGAAGTAGCGTAGAATGTAGTATTCAGGAATAGTAAGGCTGCGTTCGGATGCAGTACTAAAATAAAAATCTATAGGTAATTTGAAAACTGTTTCCGCTGGATAACACGTAAAAATCAACACTGTTTGGATGCGTCAGTTTTAGCTAAGAGGGTGCTGATGCCGAAAAATTGATGGCCAACCAGGAAATACTGTCGATCTTGTGTAGAATTTCAAAGTCAGCCCAACATCCCTCTCCTGCCTTGCACACGCGTCTTGAGTCTCTCCATCTACCTACTGCTGCAAAATAATGACCGACGCCGAAACCCCTGCAAAATCTCGTGCCCCTGCAATCCCCTGGTTAGCAGGTGAAGAAGCCGAGCTCATCTCTGTTCTTCAAGCTCAAAAGGCTGCCGGCAACAGCAGCGAAAACGGGTTCAAACCCGTTGTGTGGAACTAGGGCTCCGGGAGAAACTCCCCCCAAGTTTCTCGCACGTTATAAACCGAGTTTCCAACTTTCGGACCGTTATTAACGCAGTTAAAAACTTTCGCATAGTAATTACATAAGCCTTCAATAAGCTATTAGAAAACAACAAAGCTACGCGGATCAACAGCAAGTTTTCTCCTCTTATTCTCCCCCGTCTGGGCGCGTGCCTTCGAGGCTGGCCGTACAGTCTTTGTAGGCTCCGCTCCCTCGACTGGCTCGTCTGATAACAAATCAACTAGGGCTGGCACGCTGAGGTCAACACCATCACCTATCTCCGCGTCAAATCCGTGCACATTGGAATCTGACTGAAGCGCTTCGTCATCGTGGTCGTCCAGATCCTCCCATGCGGCGCACTCCATAGCCTCCTCCTCCTCGAGGTCTTCGAGGTTCTCTTCACTGTCAGACTCGGAAGCACCCTTGGCGGCACCCGAAGCGGGCTCTTCGGCGCTTGAGGATTGCTTGCGTTTTTGTGCGATGGTAGGTGCTTTTTCCGTTGGCTTCAAGTACTTTGAAAGGTCTCGAAATTTGACCGTTGGTTTGATAGCTTGTTTAGTGTTCTAATATATCCACATGAGTGCCGATCCCCGAGCACAAGCATGAAACAAGGTCATCATCGTACCTTGGATTTCTCGCGCTTGTAGTGCTGCTGAATCCGTGTCATCTGGACAATTGTCGATGCTTTCTGGCACGCCCGGGCTTTTGTATTGAGCCGTGTGAACGTCGAAACAGTTCTCTCCTCTGCCATTGAATTTGGGACCAAAGAAAACAGCTTGATTGCGAGGAGCTAGGAAAAAATAATGAAAACAGTGTGAGCGCGTACTACACAAGTGTTAAGTAAATGCCGTACAGCAAGGATTGACGCATCTGGGTCATCTTTGAGCTTTTTCCAGTAATCCATTGCGGGCTCGCCACGGTGACGGTTGAATGGATGGAGCTGGCGTGCATACGCAGCAAATTGCTGATGGAGCGTGAACCGGACATCCTGAGCATCGTCGTAGGTTGAGAAAATTGGGCTGCTGTCCGCGATAATCTCTTGCATCAGTAATGCCGTGAGATAGGTGCCGATGCGACGGTATGATGGAATCCGTTGGGAGATGTCGTTATCATCACGTTCCGATTGAGATCGAACAATAACTGAGGTGGCCAACAGGTTTGGATTATTTCAGGAAAGGATGGGCGCGTTTACGTAGTCTTGAGCCAGACATATGTTTAGTGTGTGCGATGTGGACGAGAGCACAAATGCAAAACTCACTGGGGTCAAGAAAAAAGGCTGTAATATAAACCTCCTTCCCTGGACCGGTCATCATCTCATTGTATCGATAGTTGATTATCCGATGGATTTCTTCAATGACATTTTCCGGGAGTCCCCAGCTGTTGTCTTTGAAGATATCGCACTGGTATGTCGCCATGATCGCAATCCAAAAGACATAAACATCACTCGCAGTTGAGTGGCTAGACTCAAGGCACGTAATTGCCTTCGCGAGTGGATCCAGCACCGACACAAGCTGACCCGATTCAGTCTGAAACTTGATCAAGGTAGCAGGGGTATTCAAAAATGCAAGGGCGTGATCCTAAATTCAAAAAGTGCTGAGCATATACCAAAAACAAAGATAGTGGGACGTCGTACCTTGGAATTTGTGTTGATCACCCCAGTTGAAATAAGTCGTCGGATGGGGGGGAGGCATCGCACAACAGATTTGAGTGAGTAGTATATGGAACCAAAGCGAGTTTTCCCAGCACTGACAAGGCCCTGGCCAATCTCCAGCTTCCTGCGAGTTGCCGCCAGATGCGTCGAGGCATATGATGACATCCGGAAATGCTTTGTGACTTTCCGCGGGTGCTTGATACACTTTGAAAATAAAACTATTATTGACGAAATAAGAAGAAACACGAGTGGCAAATACTCACCTCTTTGAAGTGTCCGATCTTGCAGATATCCTTGATTGTGTTATTCAGATGGTGGCACGGATCGGCGAGGATAATAATGGTCGGAATCTCCTGGGCCACAAGCTCTCGCGCAAGCTTTGTGTTCCCTGTGTTATCCGAAACAATCCCAGAAAAGCGCTCCCGCCCAACTGAGTCCATAACCTGGATTATTGTTATAGTAAGCATAGGTTCCCATCCAGTACAAAGTTTGACGTGCGTACCTTGAGAATCAAGTCTTTCAAATGCTCCCCTGTATGCGACACACCCGAAGCCTCATCACCTTCCATAAGAAATGCTTCTCGGGTGTCTGGGATGGTGATAGTGACCGTATAAATGGACTGTGGCCGTCGTGTGGTTCCACCATCAAACCCGATCATCAAGTGATAGTATGTGCGAAGTAAATCCAATGTAATCTCGATTATCGCAGCAGATGCTTTTGGAATCTCACTCTCGGCAAGTGTATCACCGCTGAATGAGGTCAGATGTTTATTTGCGATCGCGACATGTTCCTTCCATTCCGGATAATCCAAGAGAGAGGAGGGAAGGCAGGCGGCACAGAACAGCTTGAGAATGGAAAGATCATAGCACATCTGCGTGGCCGTGCGGCCGGCTTTGATTGCTGCAGCTTCAACTGAGGGCTGCGCGTCCAAGCTAGGCAGCTCAGGCACCGCTGCGCCCTCGGCGGCATCCAGTTCAGCTACGCGTGTCAGGAGTGATAAACCTCCACTGTACTTGAGTGCCTCGCTGCGAAGTTTTGCTGTCACAAATCGACACTCATCAACAGCATGACGTATGATTCGGTTGCCTTGACGCGTGCTCCATGACTGAAGGCAGCCCTCTGCTGTGCAGCGAAAGCGAGTGACACTCGGGTCTTTACGTGAATGGCAGGGGCGGCTGAGATCCCTAAGAATCATGTTTGGTTTGCGGCCCGTCGTGTAGACAGTTTCTTCATCATCCGAAAGGTCGTCTGGATCATGATTCACCTTATATATCCATAAATTATTGGTGGTCACCGGTTGGCAGATCTCGAGGCAGCAAAAAAATGAACTGTATGGACATACCGGTTGGGCAGTTGCTGCCCCGGCTTCAAGTCGTTGCGCGGCCTTTGAGGCTTTACTCCCTTTTTTCTTCCCGCTAGCACTACCGGTCCCTCCCGATGTGGTTGTGACGCCAAATGCCTCAGCCAGTTTGAGCTGCTTTGCAGGTGGTTGACCTACTTTGGCTGCAGGCTTCTATATGGTGTACGCGCGAGCTTAGTATACGAATCCCATGCACAGAATAAGCAGCTTACCAGAGCCGTTATACTTGGCACATCAATGCCTGCTTGTTGGTATGCTTCTTTGGCAGCGCCGATCAGGTCGTCAATCCATTTCAGGAGCAGCCCATTCTCTCCGTCTACACCGGTTATGTATTTGCGGAGAGTATCTACAACCCCCTCGAGCCCTGGACCACGCTCCTTGAATATGATGAAACCTTGGTCACGCCGACCAAAGGTAACTTCGAGAAGGTGATTCAGTGCTCCGGCGTTAGTGCCCGTCATTTCCACCCAGTCGGCATCTAGACCTTGGAGAGTATTGAAACGGTAGTGATCGCTGCCAGGAGGTACCACAGAGCCCAGAAGATTCTGTAGAAGGAGGCGCAGATAGTCAAGGTCTTTGTGGTACCGAGTCGCCATGAGTCCGTCAGAGGTGAGCGTTGAGCGTTGAATGTTGAAAAGATGCCCCGAAAATCAAGATTCGAGTGAGTTTTCCCCCCGAGCGAAGATCAAACTCCAACTCTCATAAGTGCACGCGCAACTCACGTGTGGCTCGTGTACTCATCAGAGCTAGAGTTTGGAAGCTCGCGAAGCATCAACGTGCAATGCAGTCTTCTATGATCGGCTGCTGATCGTGGGCCAGGTGTTAGAAACTGGACAAAATGAGCCCGAAAAAAAATCCGGTGTTATTAACTGTTATTAACCGCCGGGTAATAACCCCGGGTAGAAACTAAACGTTTCTCCCGGAGCCCTATGTGGAACACTGCTATCAAAAGTATCACGAAGCTTTTTCCTCATGCTCCAAAGAAGGGGATCAAGCACGCCAAGAGCCGTTACCAGCTTGTACAGTACCCTCTCTTGCCTTCTCCCTTTTTCAACCCACAATCTCAATGTCAACTCTCTTCGCAGCTAAAGAGCAAATACAAGATCGTCAGGGAGCTCAGGGAGCAGTCTGGATTTGGGTGGGATGAAGCGTCTCAAATGGTGACTGCGTCACCTGATGTTTGGAGTCATTATTTGAAGGTAGGCTCAGTTGTGTGCCTCGCTTGAATGTATCTCACTTTTGTCATCATAGTCGCACCCAAAGGCCAAGCCATTCCACGCCAAACCCTTTCCCTTATACGATGCGATTGCAACCCTGGTCGATGGTGTTATAGCCACTGGTGAAACGGGATTTCACCCTAGCACCGGTCAGGTTGGTACTGGTCCGAAATCCGATGTTGACAGCCCCAGCGAGGATGAGCCCGAAGACGACGATGTAAGCGCCCTTGTTACCAGCCAATTTTTGTGTCCGAGCTGATTTTATGTAGGATGGAACTCAGGAAACCCCCGCACCGGCCAAGCGAAAACGCGAAAGTTCACCCACCCCGAGCCCCTCGAAGGCTAGCACCAGCAAAGGCACCAGCAAGAAGCGGCAGTCAACCAGTAATGCAGTTGCAGAATCTGTTGCAAACGCTATGAAAACGCTTGCGAGCTCCTTTGAGGCCACGTCGAACAGCCACTTATCTACTCCGGAGCGCAAGGCAAAGGCCTTTGCAATGGCGCAGGCTGAGGAAGGGTTGTCGGACGAGGAGTTGACCAGAGTTGGCACGCTTTTCAGGAAGAACATCGAGGTGTCCGACATGTTTATCGCGCTCAAAAAGGGTACATACCGCTCAAAGTGGTTGGCTGGTGTTCTCGATGAGGAATAGATATGTATTTACTTGGTTATCGGGCCCCCCGACGACGCTGCAATTCCTCTTGGTAGCTGTGCCACATCGCATGCGCAATCTCATCACGTCTCTCCGTCGAACTGTCCCGCTCTTCATCTGTATTTTGGCCCCCAAGCTGCCCCTGCTCAACCGATTGCGCCGACGTGTTAGCCAAAGACCCGATAACGGCCTCCCAGTCTCCACCGAGCTCAGCCTCTTCTGCTCCAAAGTCGGACGGGTTGCATCTGCGAATGAAATTGTGAACTACGCATAAAGAGGCCATGATTTTGCTCTGTGTGAGCATCGGCCACTCGGAACCCTCGCGCGCGATCTTGAACCTCTTCTTCAACACTCCAAAGATCCGCTCAACAACATTCCGAGCTTGCGCGTGCCGTAGATTAAAAAGCTCCTTGTAGTCTTTGGGTCTGTAACGGGGATGTGAGCGTTCTGTTGTAATACCAAGAAAGCGTAGTATAATACCGCTGATTTGCAGCTCCCCACTCGCGCAAGTGGTACCGCACACCACGATACGGCACAAGGAGTGTGCTTCGGGATGCGAATCCCACATCTGCCAGGTAGTATTTCCCCGTGGGGATCGTGAAGTCACGACCGCGCGCATAATCATAGAGCGCACTGTCGGCCGCAGATCCCTCCCACCCGGTGAGCAAATAGCAGAACTGCATGTTGAACGTGCATGCTGCAAGGACGTTCTGCGAAACGAACCCCTTCCTGTTACGATATCGGGGGCGGCCGGCAGCGGGCGGGCGGGCGGGCATATGAGTGCCATCAATTGCACCCAGCGCGTCCTTGAAGAATGGGAAGAGTTTTGGATTGGAGGAAATGGCGCTGGGAACAACGGTGGGATCCGGGAGGGACACAAAGACATTGTAAAATTGTGGCGACACGATGAGATTGAGTATGCGGTGGAAATAGCTACAGCCAACAAATAGGAGGTGCATTAGTATCAGCGCGTGCAAGGGAGATTCCATTAAATAACAGACGTTGAAATAGTGTGGCTGCTTCTCTGGAAACGCGTTGCAAGCAGCCGGGTTGTGAGATTGGTGACGATGGCGTGGAGGAAGATGCACGTCTGCTCCTCGGCAGACACAAACTTGGAGTCATCGAGTCCGACCTGCCGCAGCGCACGGACAAACCGACGAAAAACCGGTGTCTCCATGCCGAACTGATCTTTGAAGCCATGGCTGGGGCCGTCTAGCTGCTCCTGAACCCACTCCTCCCCAGTGAGCTTTGAGTTGTGCAGATTGCACTTTTCGGCGAGCGGCGTGAATAGTGTTGTCGCAGTCAAAATCGCCACCAGAGCTGCCATGGCCTTCCTAGAATGAAGCTGGCTGGCTGACGCCCTGCGAGTCTTGGTGTTGGGACGAGCTCTGGCCATGGAACGACGGGAACGATGTGAACGGCGTATTGATCAGACGGCGGCTTATAGTATGTACTGACGCGCGCGCGGGCAACGCGCGGGCATCGCCAAACGATGGCCAGTTTTCGTCTCGCGTAATATCAGGGTCGTTTTTACGCGTTCGCGTAAAACAGTTTTAAACTAATCACGTTTATTTTAGTACTGCATCCGAACGCAGCCTTAGTTATTACAAACCCGGCATTGCGCTTTTGGATATTTCGAAAAATATCCAAAAAATTTCTCCTAAATTTTTGCCCGGGCAGGTAGAGATCATTTTCCAACGCTTGAGTGAGACGGTGTCAGGCCTTTCCAAGCATTTTAAGCCATTTCTAAAAATATCTGAAAATATACATGTATTTGCATTCTCCGGTTTTCCTGATGCTGTGTGACCAGCCAGGCTTGGGTTCGTTGGTTCGGGCGAGGGGGGAAGCAAGAGCGGGGCAGAGGGCTACACTATATACGTGTGCAGTGCCAAGTTGCAATGATCCTGTTTGGCGCTTCCTCGCCTCCCTGCACCGGATTCCATTGCTTTTACAACGATGCCGTCGATTTTGCTTAGTAGCCCCAGGGTCGTAGGTTTTGATTAGGGTAGCCCAATCACGAAGGGCGATGTGGCAGAGGGGGTCGCGAGAGCGCTGCGCGGGAGCTCGTGAGGACCATGCGGAGGTGGCGCGTACAGGTAGACATGAAACGGGATCGTAGTTGCGCACGGTCGAGGCCTACGCTGTACCAGACGAGTGAGCGTTTGAGCGGCGGGGAGATTTTGGGACAGAAATTAATTCGTGCACAAGCGCGAGTACATGGATGAGATGAAAGATGACTCGGAGCGGACGACCTCGTGATTTCGAGCAAAGGCATAGACGCAGGTGCTCAAGCGATGACGACAAAGATGGCAGAAGCTTGATGGAGATGAAGAGAGACAGCGCTAAGCGGAGAGGTTGAGAGGGGAAATGGCTGGAAATGGGCAGCCCATAACCGATGCTTTAAAGTCTTCTCGTGTTTGACGTTCTTGTACAAATAAGCGCCGCGAGTGGGAAGCTCTTATCGGTCTGAGAATCCAGGGCTGGAGTTGGATATCATGATAAACATCGAAATTGGGGCTTCCATCTCTTGCATTGAGCGCCGCGCCGTCTTACTTCGAAACGCTAGACCTTAAGTACAAACGCCTATGTAAATGGGGGAGCCAACATTTTGACGGCGCAAATCGCGTTCCAGAAAACAGTACCCAGTCTTCTGATCCATTGCCACCTGCCAAAACCACATGTTAAGATACGTTGCGGGACGCGGAAAGAAAGCCGTGATATGACTGAACAGAAAACCTTAGTAAGTCATATCGATTCTATTGATAACAAGTCCATCTCACCATAATGACCGCGGCATCTCCGTGGCTCAGACAATCTTTGAGGCCGAATTGCCCAGTGATGTCTGGTACTGGATTCACCGTTCAACGTTCAACGTTCAACGTTCAACGTTCAACGTTCAGGACGCAAGGAGTTTGATAGCACTACTTGGTGTAACGTGGTCATTTTCATCGAATGAGAGCCTCTTCAAGCGAGGAAGAATCCCGCCGATATTTTGATTCGGCGCAGCGCAGTGGTGCCAGTGCAGAAAGGAACGAGTCAAAAAAGGTCAGAAACGGCGCAAGTGATATCGAGAGTGCATCCAAACTCGGCAAGTGCTCGAGGGCCGAGGCACCCCTGCATGTTTTTATCGCCTGCGTCTACGCCGCTAAGACGGAGCGTGGTGAGCGTCGATGCTAATCGCTCGGTCACAACACGCAAAACAGCCCCCGAATTGGCGATGTGCGCAGAATCATAGCGATTCTCGAGCGTGAGCGTGTCCAGTTGTGGGGCATTGATATAATCAACGAATGCATGGAAGTCCAATATGGGTAGGGATGTGAGGGAAGGGGGGAGAATGTGGACGGGAGCGGGGATGGGAGCTGGATTAAGATCTGCGAATACGGTATGAAGCGATAGGCTGCGAAGGTCAGTCGATAAGGAGATGAATCGGTAAGCAGCTCTGATGGAAGTGCCTGTCAGATTGAGCTCTTCGACGTAAGGGAGAGTGAAAACATTAAAGAGAATGTCTAATTTCCCCGCATGTCGAAGGTTCTCATATTACTGAGGGTTAGGGGGACTCGTGAAATGGAAAAGGGCCTCATAGATACGATCGTCATTCTGCACAACTATGATGGATGGTAGCGAGTGAGAGAGTGAGTACGTTCCAGAGTACAACCCTTGCCGCGTCTTCCCAGCTGTCTTCGTGAAGAGCAATAGGTTCCAGTGACAGGAGTTGGGGGGGAGCTGAGGGTATCCTCAATATTCCATATCCACGAAATGGAAAGAATGTTCAGCCGGTGCAAGACAGTGATCTCATCGAATGTGAGCGGAACCGTATTCTCCGGCTTCAGCGTGCTTAAGCCAAATTCTATGAGGTTTGGGCATGATTGAAAAATGCCAAAGAGTTTGTCCAATCAAATCGCTCGCGCTCGTAATCCATGCTAACCTCAACGGACAGCCGCGTGATAAGTACCGAGACCAAACATGGTGAAACGGGGAATGTAGCTGTGAATCGAAACAAATAGTCGAAAGAAATCCGACGGGAGCTCAACGGAAGGTACAAGGGGCACCAATAAATGTTCTGTATTCCCGGAGAAGAAATGCCAACAACCGAGACTGAGCAAGGACGAGAGACGGGGGCGAGCGCGATGGTGCAAGGAAAGTCGGGTGATGGATGGGCCAGCTAAAAATCGTAGGATCGCCTTGAATTCCGGTGTGGTAACCCTGACAGCGGTACACTCGGATGGAAATCCAAAGTCGTCTTGAAGGATAGCAAGGTGGTTAGGGGATTGGAGCTCAAGCGTGAAGGAGTCGGCGGCCTGCATCGCGAGGAAGCGCGCGTCGGCGTGGACCGTCGTTGAGCACCAAGTTCGCATGGGATTTGGTTGACTTCGTCTTGAGCCGAAAGAAAGGACAATCGTTATGAAGCCACATCACATTTGCAGAAATAAGTAAGTAGAATCTACCGGCAAAAGGTAAAAGAGCAGATATTGCCAGTGCAGTCGGACCTGCGGCGAGACGCATATGGCAAGTCAAAGAAACACAATGTCGCGCGGATTGTGCATGGATAGTGTGTTTACGCATCTAGTACCCTTGAGACCGGGATATGCGACACCGCGCGCGTGTTGACCGGCGCAGCGGCGCTGTGCGCGAAGAGAAGATGGTGGTTCAAAAAAAACCCGCAGAGATCTTGATAGCCCTTTGCGATCCGTGGATGACAGGCCAGAGTCATCTTTCGAAAGTGATCTGCGCCAGAAAGACAAGACGACGGACAGCGAGGCCCTCAGTACTCTGTGCTCACGGTCCTTGCGTTACAGGCCCCAGCGGTCAGATCAGGAGACGGGACGAGGAGTGTTTTGTTTGGGTTTGTTGTGAAGGAGTGGATGGACCTTCTTACGTACTGTATTATCTGGCGTCTCGCCGCCTCGGTCATATGGTACTTTGACCTGTCACCTGTTGTTTCTAACGCTTGAGTAGCTGCTGCCGATTCATGATCTGCGCAAGCGCGCTCTGTCTCTGGCCTGCAGGTTTTCGGCTGCATGCTCTGGATGGAACAGTGTAAGGCGCTCGTACACACCTCCGTCCAACCATCTCCTAAGTTCGAGGTCGCGGAGCTGCTCCGTTTTCTCTGGCGTGGTTCATTCAGACGTGCGGAGCTTCTTGTCTGTTTATTTTGTGTGTATGTATCCCAGTGCTTATGGTGATCTTGGTCTTCCCACCTCATCGTTCCGACTGAAATCGGTAGTACTTATCGATATCGAGGTCACAGCTGAATTGTATCTCCCCGCGCTTCTCGAATGCGCCGCACCGTCGGTAGACACAAAACTAACTGCCAATTCTATTCCATACTCTATCGAAGCGGGTGGTCAGAAAGTACAGGACGCACTGTTATGATTAAGCCTTCGCGCTTGTGCGGTCATTTTTCTAGCGTGTCGCGCAGGAGTCTGAGCACATGTACAGGAACTTCGCCTCCTGGATGGCGCGTTGGGCTTAGAAGAGCGCACTGGCATTGCGACATACGCGGTAATAGTATACTTGGGTAGCTTTATAACGGTGTTGACGTTGATTCTTGTTATACCCTAATAAGTCTACGCGTGCATGTTCAATACATTCCACGTCCACTTACAGCATTCATACAGAGCTCGGTGATTTCACATTTCATCGCTTGTGGTCACTGCACGACAGCAGTGAGTTCTATTGCATACATCGATCAATTTCGCACCCCAGTACGACGAGTGCTCGTCCTGCGCCCTAACGAAGGTTTGTTTGATATGAAAAACTACAGAGGATTCGATTTCACGAGGCACGCCGTACTCTCCCCGGTTCTATCAGACCAAGCACTGGTACTCTATCGCCTGGGTAGGCTAATGAGAAACGCGACGACATGTTGTAACGAAGAGCAATCTAGAGCGCCAAGTAATAAAACTTGACGAAGACATAATCAAGTAGAGAGAAATAAAGACAAAGAATATAAACATATATACGAAGCCCGCCGCGGCACTTAGGTACTGGGTACCTGAGGAGATGCGAGCATGTCCGACTCCTTCTTAGCCGCTACGGCTTCTTCTTCGTGACCCAGATTCCGCAATAAAATAGACAATTGCCAGAGAGTATTTACGAGGTGGGATTTGAATACAGCAGGGAAACCATCTGCGAGCGGTCGGTATAGTGCTACAGCCTCTTTCGCAGCTGCAAGAGCTTCCTCTCGATGATCTAGAGCTGACAGATGGAAGGAAAGGTTATAGAGGGATAGGGCGAGATCAGGGCTGAATGCTGTTGGGCGCTCCTTTGCGAGCTGCCGGTACGGCGTCACGGCCTCTTGGATGGCTGCAAGCGCCTCCTCTCGCTGTCCTACATCTGACAGACAATTGGAAAAGACAATGAGAGACTTGGCGAGGTTAGGGTTGAACGCTGCCGGGTGATCCTTTGCAAGCTGCCGGTACAGCACCAGGGACTCCTGGATGGCCGCAAGGGCATCTTCTCGCTGTCCCAGATCTGACAGACGATTGGAAAGGCTGAGGAGAGAGCTTGCAAAGTCGGAGCTGAATGTAGCCGGGTGATCCTTTGCGAGCTGCCGAAGCAGCGCCACGGCCTCTTGGATGGCCGCAAGCGCGTCTTCTCGCTTTCCTAGACCTGACTGTTGTTCGGAGAGGCCGTGGAGAGATAGGGCGAGCGTGGGGTTGAATGCAGCCGGGCGATCCTTTGTGAGCTGCCGGTACAGCACCACAGATTCTTGGATGGCTGCAAGGGCTTCTTCTCGCTGTCCCAAGTCTGACAGACGGTTGGAAAGGTTAATGAGGGAGCCCGCAAGGTTGGAGTCAATCAGGTGATCCTTTGCGAGCTGCCGACGCAGTACTACAGCCTCTTGGATGGCTAAAAGGGCCTCCTCCCGGCGATCCATGTAAGACAGCCGGTTGGAAATATTGGCCAGGGCACTCTCAAAGTGGCTGTCGAGCTCATCATTTGTAAGGCTAATGTCCTCGGGGAAGGTGGTCTGGGTTTTATTGGAAAAAATATTAGTGCTCATTGTGCACGCTCAGCTGATAGGTACACGCACCTGGATCCATGTTCTGACATGCCGAAATCCCCTAAATGTGTCCACAGATGTACAAACTTCCATCCATGAGATCAATCGAGCGGAAATAAAATCCCGAAGCAGTTCAACAAGCTTAGCCTGTGCGGGTGCTTCAAATTCGAGGACGTGGGCTGTCCAGAACTCGCACGCATACCAGAGCTCTTCCGAAATCTGGTCTTTGGATATGGTAGGAATACCCGGTGAATCTGACTCGAGGTACCCAACGCCCGGGGTGTCGTGCTTCACATTCTCGTTTAGAAATGCAAGAGTTAAAAGACCAAGCCTTTGGCTGTGGTCCTTCTCGCAAACGTAGAATGGTGTGCTGCTTGGAGCACGAGTGGTAAGGAAATCACGGAGTGACAAGTGGAGAACGCGAACGGGCTGGTTTGGATATCTCCAACCCGTCAACAGCGCGCCGAGTCGGAATAGGAGCTTGCCAATGTTGGGGATTCTAGGGTACAGCGTCTGGAGAGCCGAGGACGACAGCGGGCTTTTGAGTGCAAGGATGGCGCCCATAATGAGGTCGTAATCTCGCTTGAAGCCGAGACTATTCCAGTCACAAGCCTGAAGGACCTTGGTGTAAATTTCGTCCATCTTTTCCTCCGCGCCCAGCCCCGTTCGCAAACCCGCGAGTAGCGTTGAGAGCTCTGTATCTGGGTCGTAGGAAAGCTCTAGAGCCTGGAGAACAACAGACGCCCACTGGAATAAGCCCCCTGCCATGCCAAAAAGCTTATCCATGAGTTCCTCCCCGGGCCAGCTCTCTCCCAGACTATGCATCTCGGCGATACGCCTACAGCCGCACCGTATATAAGTCCGTATATCCTGCAAATTCGCGCCAGCGCCGAGGTCGATAGTCTGCAAATGGACGTGCGCAGATTTCGACAAATACAGCTCGATGGATTCCATCTCCCGAGAGGTAATAAAGAGGTGGAATGATTGAGGAAGGCTAGGAATACCATCACGAAGGAGCTTGAGTAGATCAATAGAGTACCCCTCATCCAACCCGTCAATCACTGTGACCAATGGCGTACCCGACGGATATCGTAGACAGGGTTCTCGTATCAGAGGTCCGAACTGGCGAGATAGTGGGGCAGTGGCGAGACTTTGATCAGACTCGAGGACAAGACTAATTTGCTCGAGGATACGAGGATCGCGAGCAAGATCACGCGCCATCGTGCTCAGCAGTTTCCGAGGATTATTCCTTTCTGCGACATCGCGGCTAAAGAAGAAGGACGAAGCGAGCAGTCCTTCCTCATGGCAGCGGTGCGCTACAGTGTGGGCAATGGCGCTCTTTCCGGACCCAGCTACCCCTGTCAGGCAGAAGATCTTTGCGCCATTGCTCGTGTCGGAACGTTTGATCCACCGCCAAATGTCCCCGAGTAATGCCTCACGGGTGTCGGGTAAGCAGACCTGTTCTGGATCCCAGGTAGCCCCCTCGGCGTATGGAAGCTTATCTATGATAGCAGTTCGCGCGACGCGGTCCACTGATAGTTTTTACAGTCAGTTATATGTTTCGGTATTATGGGAGGAATACGCCCAACCGCTTTGCTCTATGCGCTTAACGCTTTCCTCAACTCCATACAAACTGCTGTTCACTTCGGAAATGCCTTCGGTTATTGAGAGGGTGGCGCCAGTATCGAGATTTCTGCGTAGTGTATCGAAATCTTTCTTAAAACGAGCGATCTCGTCGCCCGAATTGGAGAGAATGCCCTTCGTGGCGCGAAGTGCTGAGTAATCGAGATGTCAGGATGTGCGAGATGTGGGTATCAAATGCGACCTACAGAAGCTTTTAGTACGAGTGTAGTCTTCGATAAACAACGCGCATTCGTTGGTCTTCTTTGCCACTTGCAAGATGACGTCTTTATCGCCTTGATGGCGCGCGGTTTTATCAAATCGGCAGACTAGGTCCAACGCGGTGGACATTGACTCGAGAAGTTCGGACAGTGCGTCGTCTCGATCCTTTTGTGCCAGAGCGACCTGAACATTCGAGATGTGAGCCATCACGGGTGGGCGCTCGGGTGAGCACTGCGTACCTTGTAGCCAGCAGATAAAGCCGTCCAAGCGGCCTTGACGTAGGGATGGATCTGAGGAATGCAATTCAGTTCGGTAGGCGTACTCCGTGTGTTGCGTTCCGCTTACATCGGCGATTACATCAACCATCTTTACAAATCCCTCGACGGAGGCGAGAGTTGTTTCATACAACGCCTCAACCTCCTTCGCAGACGCAACCGCCTTGACAGCGTCTTGAGCAGAGGACCTTGTGTCAGAGGCACCCGTGGGCACGGCTGGGAGTGCTGGTCCCCCTCGCATCTCCTGGATATTATCCCGGGCGCTGGAAAGGTGCACGTGAGCCGTCTCAAGAGCTGTTTTGGGCGCCGTGAGGCTTCTGTGAACTCGAATGGAGACTGATGGCTGCGGCACGGATGAGGAATTTATTTGGAGATCAAAGGTAACGTAGCCATTATCTTCGTCTAGGATTTAAAAAAAATCAGCCTGGACAGAATGTCACATTTGAGTGGAAGTTGCTAACCCTGAGCCTGCCTCTGCTTTTCCCACAATTCTGCAAATCGTACTGCCGCTGCTCCGACAAGTTGTTCGCTGTGAGAAACCCCGAATCGGCGCCGTACTTTCAGCTCAATCTTGAGTACGGATGAATTATCTCCTCGTCTAATGGGAGCGTTGTGCCCAATATTAAGCATGCGAACATAGATATCCTGACGAAAACAAGGTACTCACAGGTCAAACTCCTTCTCCCACCGCAGATTCTTGCTTCGCTCCGCAACATCGGTGCTCCACGTCTGATCCAGGACGCGAAGTGTCACAAAGGCTTTGGAGCTTCCATGAAAGAGCGAGGCGCGAGGAAGGTTACTCGCGCCGAATACTGTATGATACAGTTGCGTGAATAGTATGAGTTTTATCAATTTACCACACATACCCGTGATTCTAAGTCCGCTGGCGGGCTCAGATCTGCAGGAATTTGGATCACTCGTATCAGAAATCCAATGGCAGTATCTCCCGCAGAACTCACCCTGTAGCGTCGGGATTGGTGGTCTGAGCTGACTGTGCCATGGCGGGATGAGATCGATAAAAGTTTCGGGGCGTGGGGAAGGGATGGATGTTAATGCTTGGCTCCCAGAGATAACAGCGTGGCTTCATATGGCGAGGCGAGGTTGCCTCAAGGGCACAGCACCATACTTACTTGTTTAATCACCTCAAGCGCCCAAACCACGTCGGCTCACCTGTTCGTTTAACAGCTCCAGGCGCTTCCTCCCCCTCCTTACCCATCCATTCCTTACATTTTCTCCGACCCGACAGGCCTTTTGAATGAGAAATGCCTCTTTTCCAGGAAGTAATCTATGGCCTCTGCTTTCCTGTGCGTTCCTATGGAACGGCCAAGTCGATTGTCCTCAGCTGCACGTGGTATTCCGTAAGCGAAAACAATATGCTTGACGATTCCACAAGATGCACGTATTCGTCGTGAGATCGAAAAGCCGTTGTTTTGTGCCCAAGCAATTTGCGCATATGGTTTACGGGCCACTGCAAGGAAGATTTAACGTCATATAGCAGACCGCCAATCCATGGGATGCATTTCGAGTATAGAAGGCAGACTCATGAATGTACTTAAGTTGCAATTGGACTTGGTGGACGTGACGAACGTTGGAACGCTGGATAAATGGGGTCTGGCTTACGTAATGTAAGCGTAAGCTGTCAACGTTCTTGACAGTGAGCGCTTTGCTTGACGCGCCGTCCCTTCCTAGGCCTGGGGCATCTGAAAAGTGCGCTCCTACAATCGACTCACGTCCAACCTGCTCACCCGCAATCGATGAGGGAGCTCTTGAGAGACTACGGCTCCTTTTTACCATCTGGTATGATTCAGGAAGGGGCATTAACCTTCAGCGTCTTCCTGGACGACCAGTGGCCCTCGCTTGCTCTGGGCGACGCTCAAGCACCGCTCAAGTGACCAGAACTTCTCTTTGTGGTACGCAAGCTGGCAAGAGTCTCCAAAAAAAATCTGCGCCTATCAAGATATGACAGCTGAGATCTTCCCTCAACATTTCGACATACATGACTCACAGCTTCGCCATCATCTATTCACAACTGAGCCCTCGCTTATTGTATGATCGAGGTTCTTTGCGGAATTTTTAGCCTGTATCTTTGTCTTTGGGACGTGATGCTACACTCGATGGGTTCACATTTCCATCGTATCCTGCGCGTTGGGCTCATTCAGCGCGCAGATCAGTTGATCTCGCTCAGTCAAATCTCGCCGAGTTTCACTGGCTGCTCGGCCCTTCAGCCCCACATGCCCAACGGTCATGCCCGGTGCTTGAGCCACGTTTGATCTGACTGACCTTTACTCTTGATCGGCTTCTGTTGTAGATCCAGCGCACTTACAGTCACATTTGTTTGCCATGCGATTGCTGCAGGGCGAGTCCAGAGGTCTAGTTCCCTGCTCCAAAGGGATTACTCGAGGCTTCATTGTTTCGCTTGCCATACTTGTGCCGCGCTATCGTTGCCGCCTGGGACCGACGGAAAACTTACGGGGCGCCGGCATGCCTGAAGTCGCATACGCACATCTACATGATACTCAAATAAGCAGAATCTTCCAGCGGAATATTATCTCTGCTGGAAAACCTCTACCAGCCACGTCCATGGCGCCGCGTCTCTCTCTGAAATTTGGGCTTCCAAAGTCGTTCCCCCGCGCTCCGCAAGTGCCCAGCGGCCTAGTCATTCGTATTCACCCTTCCAAAGAAAATTCGAGGCTCAACCACGAGCATTTCACTATTGGTTAAGTATCTTTAAGGCGCCAGTGCCACAGCTGCTGACTTCCTTCCACTTTAACTGGAAGGACCTTTACCAACACGCGCTCGCCTTGTGCTACAGGCGCTAATCCAGATACTATGCACCATTGGTATATATGAGGTATAAATGGAGCATTTTAATGCATTCTATCAGCTCTCACTCACTTCCGCCATCATGCACCCAATCTCTGCCCAACCATCCGCTCAACTGCAACCCATGATTGGTGGGTCCATAGTAGGAGTGTGCGTCTACGCATTTATTGATGCTGGCCCGGCTTTGGCAAGCAGCGATGCAGCCCGTCGTCACCAGCGACAATGATAAAACTCCTGTTCGCCAAGGAGATACCCCAGCGCCTTCCACTTGGAATCCATTTCGTATGAGAGGTGGCTTCGACCCCTGCTGCGGCGGGTGTACCTGTTGCGCACTCATACTTGGCAGTACCCTCCTTGTGCGTACTTCTAGCTCTCCTCAGGCCTATTATCAGACAGCCGATAATATCTCCTAGTGCTGTTCTACTCTTATGAAATGCGTGAGTGCCTCCTTGGGCTCACGGAGCGCCCAATAGCGAAGCTGACTAATCACGACCGCCGATCGTGACTTTTGTAGGAGAACAACGTGAATTACCACAACTGACATCGCAACTCCTGATGACTTGGTGCATTTGATCACTACCACGAACACTTTGATCATTTTTTCTCTTTTGCACGCCGATTCTTTTGGACGTTGGTGCGTTAGGGCTGGTTTACAGACCAGCGAGGTCATGATTATTACTACAGCTGCACTAGCATCACTCTATGCCTTGGTCTGTCTAGAAATATGCTGCCGATTTATTGTTCCGCTTGGGACACTTATGACATGCTTTCGTTGCCGCCGTGGGCTGACGGAAAACTCACAGCCCACCCGGAGTCATGTCGGTCTCCATCTACCTCGCCCGTGGTACCGCATCTCTTTCCAAAGTATGGAATCTTCGAGAGCCGCCGCGCAGCTGGTGCCTTCCTCCCGCCGCGCCTCGGACTTGGCCGGCGTGGCATTGCAGCCATAAGTGGACCTTAGCTAACACGCGCCCGCCTGATGCTAAGTATAGCTGCCGCTCTAGACACGCGGACCATCGGCATATGCACTAGTAATCGATTTAGGCGCTCGAGGCGCTTGGGCGCCTATGGTGCATCGATTGGTATATGAGGTACGAGCGGACTGGCGTTTTCATATCATCCATCCTCGCAGCTTTCGCTCACTCCCGCCATCATGCGTCCAATCTCCGCCCAGCCATCTGGCCAATCCCAACCCATGATCGGTGAGCTCGAAGGGGCGCACAGCTGGTCACTCTCGCCATCTATTGATGTTGGGCCGGTTCCGGTATATAGCAGCGCAGCCCGTTATCGCCAACGAAAACGATAAAAACTCTATTCGCGAGGAAAACATCCCAACACCTCCTGCTTGGAATCCATTTCGTATGAGAGGTGGTTGCGGCCCGATTACCTGCACACTCGCAGCGCTTGGTGGTAGCCTCGTCGTGCGTACCTTCCGGCTCTCCCCAAGCCTATTATCAGACTGCTAACATAGTAAGGTGCCCTTAGTTCTGCTGTGCATATTTGAGATGCGTGAGTGCCTTCTTGAATCCGGGCGGCGCCCAATGGCGAAATTGACTGATCGCGACCGCTGATTCTGATTTCTCGTAGGAACAAAAAATGAGTTGCCACGACTGACACTGCACCTTTCAATGATTCGGTGCATTTAATCACTATCACAGATTGTTTCAACCATTCTGCTATTATTGTACACGCCGATTTTTCTGGACGTTGGTGCGTTAGTTTGGAGACCAGCGAGCCCATGATTACTCTACATCAGCAAAAAGGTTACAGGCTGTAGCAGGAAGGGGTTGTTAGTGGCTTCTATGGACTGCTATAGAGTGCCTAGTAGCAACTCATAGTGCCCACAGCACTGTAGCATGTAGACCCTGGTCTACCGCTCTGGTGCTATGGCTGCTACAAACTGCTACTGAGCACTTTAGAGAGTCATGTAGTACTTACTAACAACCCCTTGTTGCTACCACCCCAGACCTTTTTGCTGATGTATTCCTTAGACTTAAATAATGTATGTTTACGATTATGCTGCCTATCCGAGGATTACATACTGAAGGGCTGGGCATTAATGAGCGTTGAATATTGAGAGCTTGGGTCATACATCCATAGACCATCGACTCGTGCTACGTCGTTTCACATGCCTTGTAGTGTCTTTGGGCGGTGTGTTTTGACATTAGGCATACTTTGAATCAAGTTTGAATACCTGGCATGCGGACACAGGGGACCGGCGGAAGAGACTATAATGCCTTCTCTAGCACGCTCAACTCTTCCTGCCCTGCATTCCATTCATCGCTGCCGCTCGCTAACTTCTTCCTAACAACCTCGACCAGCTCTTCCAGCAATTTTTTTTCGTCCGATCCTACTGGTCCTCCGGCCTGCAGATACGTGACGACTGTCCTTAGAGCCTTCTCACTGTAATCCACATCCAGCTCCACATCGTCTCCGTCAGGACCGTGCGGTGTGGGTGAGACGAGGGACGTTAACAGCGTCCTGAATATTCCCGATGAAGCAAGTGCGTCGCGGGTAGTTTTGGATGTGGATGTGGGGAGCGGAGAGGCGGCGTCTGAAGGGAACGGTGCGGATAAATTAACGCGTGTGGGCTGGTTCTGGTCTTGTAGCGTGTCCTCGTCTTCTTCGGGTTTGTCCTGGATGAGGAGGGTGTTGAGGAGGAAGGCTGTCTTTCGCCGGACGCTGATATCCGAATCTAAAGTGCACAACAGAGTATGAGACAGAGACCAGAAGTATAGGCATTCGCACACCATCGTACCCAACAAGGCGTTATTCAGCACATTCCATCCTCCCAACTCTTGCATTTTGTCCACAGCGGGCGCGTTGTGCTTGAGGGCTCCCGAAAGACAATATATCGCTTTTGATCTTGTTTGCGCGCTGGAATTTGTTTCGGTGGATGATATCACCGAAAGAATGGTCGGCAGCGGATCGTAGGACATGAACTGCGGGAGATTGAAGTTAGCTCTGTCTACTTCCACTCGACAAGATGGCACCAGAACGTACAGCGGACTGCGCTTTGGGATTGTTCTGTATAGCAGTTCCAAGGACCCATAGCGCGTTCAGTCGGATCGCGTCAGAGGGGGACGACACGAGCGATATTATAGGCTCCCACATCTTGAGCGTTTGTAAGTCTGTTCGAGGCGGATGTGAGGCGAATCCAAAAAGCGCTGAGCTAAGGACGGTGTACCCACCATTTGCATTATCCAGATTTTCAATCAGCTGCTTCCCCGCAAAGATATGACGTTAGTGCGATAGAGATAAGATGTATGGGAATGCAGACCATCTCGAGATCGTCCAACGAGGTAACGCGACTGCTCTCGTCCCGATTGAGGTCCATAGCCCCTTCTAAAGCTTCCTAAACCATAGTTTGAATACACCCTCCCTGAGGTATCAGTAAAGCTTTAATCGCGCACTTTCATGAGAACAGCATCGGGCTTTCCCAAGATGTGGTCAATGATCGCGGGATCCAAGTCCTGTATCGAACGGGGTGGGCCCGAGGGCGCGTCGCCCGGGGTAGAATTTTCGATGCTCCAGCGGAGAAGAGACTGCATGGTGGCGGCGAGTTCGTGCTGAGGTCTTGGTTGGTGAATGTGGTCGACGTTGCACTCGAGGTATTTATACTGCTGAGGTCAAGCTGACGTTCGAAAATCTCGCTCGTTCTCGCAAAGTCGATCGAGGTCCATTGCTTACTAAGCAACAATAACGCTAACTTAATATCATGCGCGTTGGATGTAGACTCAGAGGTTCGTGGCCTGACTCTGGGTTCCGAGCTTCTGCAAATCATGCTGCGGTAGAATGCGCTGACGACTCCTTGTATTCTACTGATCAAAAAGCCGTGGCCGTGCGCGATCATCAAAAAAATGCGAACAAGATATCCCGGGCTTGGATAACGAGGCAGGTCCTCTTTCCGAATGGGAAATGAGTCAACCCAGGTCATTACGGAAAAGCCGCTGGCCCATCTTCTGAGCATACCATTAAGCTAATATGATAGGAGAAGATTGAAGTAGTTGTTCATTTAATAATGAATAAGAAAAGATATCGCTTGCGGCCCGCCATTCATGGGCTCGCGATGGTGTGGGACATGGTAAGGAAGTTGCCGTACGACTGGGCAAGACAAATCATCAGCCAGCCATATCACACAAGCTGAAGGTTTAACTTACCATGATGGCCGCAGTATCCTCAGAGCTTAAGCGAAGCTTTACAAAGCCAAACTGTCCAGTAATATTCGGCACTGGGTTCACGGTTCGGGACGCAAGGAATTCGATAGCGCCGCTCGGCGTGATGCCACTATTATTGTCGAACTCAAATCGCCTCAGGCGGGGAAGGAGCCAGCCGGTAGTCTGCTCTGGTACAGGCGGCGATGCCAACGCGGAGAGGGTCGAGTTGGAGATAACACAGTACGATATGCAGAGATCTTCCAAGTGTGTTAAGCGCTCGAGACACCACCGAATGTCTGCGTCCTCCACTTCCAGCCTTTTGAGATGGAGCGTAGTGAGCGCAGATCCTGATCGCTCGACCACACCACGCAAAACAGCCCCAAAATCGGCGCTGGATTCAAAGTCGGGGTTGATTTCGAGTATAAGCCTACTCAATCGCGGTGCATGAATGCAGTGGACGAGCGCGGGGAAGCCCGTCACTTTTAGGGATTCGAGGGAGGGAAGGACAATGGGAGCAAGAGGGGGGTCAAGTTCAACGGGGTTGGAATCATCGTACAGCGATATTTCGCGAAGATCGGTCGATAGGGAGATGAGCCGGTGGGTAGTACTGAGGGGGGCACCTCCTAGCTCGAGTTTCTCCAGGTGGGGGAGAGTGAGAAGATCGAGGAGGGGCTGCATAAATAGGGAAGTTCCCCACATGTGCAAGGTTGTCGCGTTATGGAGAGTTAGGGGGGTTCCCTGGAACGGGGCCGGGTCACTGTGATAGCAGAATTCGTCGTCCTCCCCAACAGAGACGGAGGAAAGGGAGTGTGAGGATCCAAAAATGTTCCAGAGAGCAACCCTTGCCCCGTCACTCCAGTCGACTTCGTTGAGGACGATAGACTCCAGTGACGGGAGTTGGAGGAGACTGAGAACATCCTCAATATTCCTTATCCATGAAATACTGAGACTTGTCAGTCGGGATAGGATGATAGGCTCATTGAATGAAGGCGGGCCCATATCCTCCGACCCGGGTGCGCTGATTTTAAATATTATGAGGTTTGGGCATGATTGAAAGATGGCGAAGAGATCGTTCAGATTAAACGAGGTATCTTCAGGTTCCACACTGAGCCCCACAGATAATCGTGTAATGCCAGCACCGAACATGGTGAAACGGGGGATAAAGTCGTGGATTGAAACGGATAACCGGAAAGAATCTGGCCGGGGTTCGACGCAAGGTAGAAACGGCACTAGTAAGCGCTGCGGATCTCTACGAGGGTTACTCCGGCAGCGAAGGTCAAAGGCCCTGAGTCTCGGAGCACCACCTGTGCAAAGCGGGAGGAGTAGCTCGATCTCGTGCGAAGTGGCACTCATTACAAATGCATCCCAGCGATCCATACAACCGCGCAAAACGACGCCAAGCTGCACAATGGCGACTTCTTGTCTGCGCACTGGTTCTAACGGATGTGCGCCGTCAGACCGAATACGTATGGCCAAAGGCCTTTGCCCGGCCCGTTTGACCCAATACGCGGCCTTCCGATCGGGACTGCTTTTCCCCAAATGCAGTTCGATGGTCGCCCAGAAATCCGGGAACTCGCGGAGTGCCTGTCTCCATAACCGGCAAACGTGAGACAGGCTCAACAAATTCGCGTGGTGCTCGTGATATTCGAGGCGATATACGTTGAGGACAACGTCGAAGGGCAAGGCGACGGCTTGCATATCAGTTTGATCAATGCTATGTGGGGCACATGTGTGCAGTTAGTGTATATAGACAACGGCGCGCGCAGCCCTATTAATGCTTACTCACTAATCACCAGCTACTTATGATCCAACGATTCGCGGCGCAATTTAGTCTTTGAGCCTCAGAGGTTTAAGATGATGGCAGTCAAGTTTTCAAAGCTGAAAAGCAACTTTATCTAAAAAGGGCCACTTCAACACCGCCACCAAGATCGCGATAATTTTGGTGCATGGATTTTTTTGGTGCTCCGGGACGCTCGGAAACACAGAGCTAAATAATGATGTCTACAATGACTGGAGCACACGAAGCTCTTGAAGCGTCTCTGAACAACATCACTGATGCCAATACTGGGACCCTACTACTGCGCTTAATGTTTTGTGAAGATCGAACGCCAGTGCCACAGACCAAGTTCAAGTGGTAAACCATTCACTACTTTTTACAGTCAAGGAGCCACGAAAATGCTAGAAAAGGCCGATCAGCAAAACAGTCTAGCCAGCCAAAAGCACGCGTAGAAAAATTACCGAGAGGGCTTCTGCGTCTTGATCGCCTGGGTTTCTTACAAAACTGACGGTCCCTTTGATGCGGGATTCGGGCATTGAGTCCCGGGATGTAAAGAGCTTGATCACTCCTTGCGGTGTGATGCCGACGTTTCCATGAAAGTCGATCTTTTTTAAGCGGGGGAGTATCCACTCGATGCCTTGCTCGGGTGAGGGGGGAACCGCCAGCGCACGGAGGACCGCATCGGAGGTGGGGCAAGCTCTGAGAGTGAGGGACTCCAACTTTGAGAGTGGGCGCAGAGACCTCATCAGCTCCTTATCAGTGATATCCGTTTTGGACAGATATAGTGCGGTAAGATCCGGCATTGACCGCTCGACCAAAGCGCCGAGGGACACTCCCAAGCTGGCGGTTGGGCCCCACGAGTCGCATGTAATAAATAGGGAATTTAACTGGGGTGCATGAATAAAGTCCAGCATTCTGGGAGATGGATCATGGATGAGTAGAGTTTTGAGGGCCGAGAGGGTGACGGGGGTGCGACTGGAGTGAGTAGGAACGCCCTCGACGTCGTATAACGTTAGACTGCCAAGGTTGGTCGAAGATAAGATAAGGCGATGTACGACGTCGAAGGGCGCGCTTGCAAGGTCGAGCGTTTCCACATTAGGAAGAGCGATGTATTGAAGAATTGGGCGCGCGCATGGGTTCCCGCAGATGCTGAAAAAGGTCACAGCTTCTAGTGCAAGTGTGTTGGCGTGGAAGGGGGCGGGGATGTTCCGACTTTCGTCGTAATCCGCCTCTTCATCCGTGATGGTGACACTAGAGAGAGCGTGGCTTGTGCCAAATACGCTCCACAAAGCGGTCATCGCCGCCGTTGTCCAATCCACTTGCTTCAAGTAGATTGACTTGAGAGCCGGAAGGCGAAGGACGTTAAGGATATGCTCGACGTCCCGCACCCATGCTATGGAAAGCACGGCCAGTCGAAGCATTGGAACAAACCCGTTGAACAGGGGCCCGTTTAGCTCGTCTACTCCTATGAGATTGAAGTCGCACTCGATGAGGTTAGGGCACGATTGGAAAACCTGAAGAATGTCGCTTGAAGTCCATTCAGTGTTACTACCGCCGTCCACCGATAGCTTCGTAACGCTAGGACCAAGCACGGTGAACGTGGGAATGTAGGATCCGATGGAGACAAATACCGCTCGATCAATGGGGGCGAGAAGTGGTATTAGTGGACGCTCTCCACTGGCCGAGATTGAGGGGTAGTCGATGGCGTCGATGGTGAGGGAGTTAAGCATGGGTGTATATCCAGCGCATATTGGCAAGAGGATATTAATCGCGCGCAGATAGATTGCCATAGAAAATGACTGGCAGCGATCCATGCAACCTCGCAAGACGACACCAAGACGCACGATGGTACGCTCCGCTGAAGCCCTCTGGTCCACACTACTAAATTCACCACCCCTCCATGGTGAGTGGATTTCGATTTTTAGAGGCCTTTGACCGGAGCGCTCGAGCCAGTACGCGGCCTTGAGATCAGGATCGCGTTTACGCAAATGTAGCGTGATATTCGTCCAGAATTCTGTGTGCCCATGAAGTGCTTGCCGCCATAAGCGGCAGGCATGAGAGAGGTTGAACCGCGAGTTCTCGTTGCATTGCTGATACAGATGGTGTATTACATCGCGCGGTAGCCTACGAGCGATTGCCGGAGTGGCCAAGGTCTCACTGGCTTCCATGGAGTTCTGTACATGCAAAGTAAAGGGCAGAAGAAAGCCAAGAAATGAATAATCCCGGATTCAGAGAAAAAAAATGTATACACATACGCTTCCGATAAACAATTTGATCCGTACGCGCTCGACGTTGGAGCGCGGAGTGATAGAAAAAGTTGACAGTGATGATGACCGTTTGAGCACGAGCAGACGACTGTTACTGAGGATGGGCAACGCCCGGTAAAAGTGGTGCGCTGTATTTGCATCCGAGGATGCATCCGCCCATGGCTGTCGTGCGCGCAAGGTGGTATCCCGCCGAGATCAAGCCAACGAGCACAGATGACGATTAGCTACTTAGGAGTAAAATGATGAGAAAGAAAAAATAAAACTTTTGGCCCCGATTTTTTCTCTGAAACGGCCTAATGATTAAAATACACGCCGCGCTATGAGGACCCAAAAATGAAAAATGAAGATAGAAAAAAAAAATCGGGGCCAGATTTTTTGAATACCTTTATAAGAAATATTACCGTCATAAAAATCATATAAAGTGAGTTGTGACAAGAGTTAGAAGGGACACAGTCGCTGAGCGCAGAGAAATGCTTGTGAGCTGCACCACTACCATATCGAGATAAATGAGTGTTATGTAATCCGCTTCAGTGTGCTCCTGTCGGACTTGCTAGTCGTCGCTACGTGAATTTATTGTAAATTTTATTTTACATTTTCCACCATGACGCGTCGCAAGGCTACCAGATCTGCTGCCCAGAGGGAGCAGAGCGCGCAAGCGTTCAAAAGAGCTCAAGCGATGAGGTGGAGAAAACCACTGGTATCTCAAAGTCAGGCCTCGGACGCGTCAATCTCCTCCAAACCACGTGACAAGCGTTTGCGCTCGCCTCCAGGATCTTCAGCAGCTTCAGCACCTAAAGAAACCGGACAGAAAAGCGACAGAGCACCTTCCCCATCCCATATTCCCAACGCATTGACACTCTCCAAATCACCCACCCCTCGAGTTTCTGACGCGCCGGCGCGTTCCAAATCACGCGCCAAATCTTCGCGCTCGGGCAAGAAAGTTTCTAGGAGCTCTAAAGAAAACAGCGCGCGCGTCGCTCATAACCTGCGGCACCAGGTGAAGCGCGCGCAGGTCTCTCGGGGGAAGGCTCAGGTGGAGGTGATCCGGGCGAAGGAACAGGCAGCCAAAGCGCTCCATGCGGAGTCTAAGGCTGTCAGCGCACTTGCCAAGGCTCGCCAGGAGACGCAATGCAAGGTTCAGCGCGTTACCGAGCGACTAGAAAAGAAGATCGCAACGCTGCAGGTGGGGCATGCCAGCGATCAACAAGAAATTGCGCGCGTCCGCGCGGCAGCGATCGACGAGGTGGGGCAGCTTTGTTTGGAAGTTAAAAAGCTTGGGCGCTCTCTTTCGGACTCGGAGAAGCACGTAGAGAAACTTCGGGCACGAAAGGACGCAATGAAGAAGAAGATCAGCGCCCTTCGTATGGGTAACGCGCGCTCCTTGGTGCAACAGCAAAAGGCTGTCGCCAAGGCGGGCCGCCATTGCCTCAAATCAAAGGGCGTGATCAATCCTCGATCGCGGGACATGATACGCAGACTTCTAGGGATCGGGACAGCGATGACACGAGTGGATGAGACGGTCGATATCGTCCTCGAAGGTGTGGGGCAGCAAAAGGTCGATAGTGTTGACAGGCGATCGGTGTCGCGCATAAACCGAGAAGGGGGGGTCGCTGCGAATGTTCAAATGGGGTATGAGCTGAGTCAATCGCAAAGTGAGCTCATTTATTGTCTTTATATCGGAAGAGCGGCGCTAAATTTCTATGCAGCATGCTCTGTCAGTGGGGACGCTACCACGCACAAGCACATTAACTATGAATCGAAGCATATTATGCTTACTGTACCGGACTATAACGCACCCCCCAGCACCTCACCACCTGAGAGTACAGTTCCGACTCAGCGGTTCCTGGGCATCAACACGTCTGTCAACCATACAAGCGAGACGCAGCTCCAGGGGTGGAAAGATGTCATGGGGAGCATCTTTGAAGCCTACAACGCGGCACCGATCGGCAAGAAAAACCCTCTGGACGTGCGCAATTTTGCGTGCGCGGTCAAGGGGATGAATACGGACCATGCCGAGGACCAAAAGAAGCTTTTCCGAGAGTTTGAAGGTTGGAAGGAGATTTGCGAGCAAGAATTGCGGGGGGAAGCGGTCCTCCGCTCTTCTGAGCTCGCAGACATCCATCCTATCCTCTGGGAAGAGATCGCGCGGGTGGTCAATGAGGCTGGGGGGCAGGAAGCTTGGGACGCACTCCCCCTCGATGAGAAAGAGAAGCGCAATGAGGAAGCACATACGAGAGCGTGTAGGCGCATTGGGAAGGAAAGGCTCGATGCGCTGACGCCAGAGGAGCGCTGTTACATTGCGCTGTTCATATGGGGCGGCTGCTGCATGCACAAGGAGATGAACAGTATCAAAGGGGAGGGTTGCAGCAATGGCGGCGTACTGGAAGGAAAAGGGACTTCAAGGGCCGATGAAACTTGTTAATAAGGACAATATGGTGGCGGCAGCTGGCGGGGACGCTGCAACGAAGGAGAGGGTCATGGAGGCAGCCCAGGGGGGAGCTATCAAGCTAGCAAGTCTCGCAGGCAGCGTCTTCGCTCACAAGGACAAGAAGAAAGGCCAGCAAGATACCTTGCAGGTCTTTATGGAGTCCATTTTCGGCTACATGGCGCGCTTCCCCGACACAAGCAATACGCGCTATCAGTCGTACTGCGACGCCGCGGCAGAGCTCATTACCCAGCTCGATTTCTACCACAGCTTCCTCGAGCTTGTGTGCGATCTCAAGGAGAAGCAAGTGTTCACAAATATGGAAAAGAACGTCTACGACGCCCTTGCCGATATCCCGACGCTTACCGAGCTCTGCGTGCTCGTAATCTACAGCCAGACGATCTCGTGCCCCTTTATGCGCGACGTCTGCAGTCCAACCCAAGCGCAGACTAATTTATTGGAGCTAGGCCCCAAGCTCATGGGGGTCATCGCACATATCGACAAGCTCGACAATGACACCAGTCTCGCGTTGTCGCCTGAGGCTACATACGAGACCGGCGCGCTGGACGGCAAGCTTTGGGAGCAACCCGACGCTTTCTACGCTGTCCAGGCCCTTGCTCCTCGGCTCCCGCACCTGGAGGGCGCCTTCCGCGCTTTCCTCAAGGGCGCGCACGCAACCTGGGTTCGGTTCACCAGCGAGTTTGATTCAGGCGGGAGGATTGACGCCGCCTCCCCTTCCGAAAGGCATCTAGCGTTTATGAAACCAACCAACGACGATAACGAGGGTGCCTTGGCGGCTTTCAGGCAGGACATGTACCACACCCCCAGGCTCACGATCCAGCAATTCAATGCAACGAGAATGTATCGCAAGAACGACACATATTCGTTCATGAAGCGCTGCTTCGGGCCCGAGGATCATCGCGCAGTTATGGCGCACGCAAGGATGCTAGACGCGAGCCAGATACCCCAGGCAGAGCGCGCAGCTCAAGTCAAGTACTATGAAGAGACCCAGGCGCAGAAGCTAGAGGACGATGCGAAGCGGCAGGCGAAAGCGGACGCAAAGAACGAGACGCTTGATGGAATCGAGCTCCATCTCAACGTCCCTGACTTAATTTTGCACCCCCCGATCTGCGCTATCCTCGATCTGGAGCTGGATTGGCATCGGCGCAACGGAGATACGCAAGTGCCGATGAAGAAGGATGTCAAACACAAGGCTAACAAAGTCTACGCCTTGGCGGCTGCGGTGGAGCGTTATCACGCAGCCAGACTACCTCAACACTCTTTAGAAGGTATAGCGAGCTCATCAGCCCTTCCAAAAGTGCCTGCTGGCCCAATCGACGATGATTTAGGCGGGGGCTCAGGCGAAGACTATCGCTGTTGATACATTGATTTCCGACGTAATTTTTTCATGGTTTTCTTATTTTATTGATTCTAATTTTTATACCAGTAACTTATATGCATGTATATGGTTCCACTACGCTCGAAACTACGAGTATAAATGCGTCGACGCGTCGATGCGTAGCGCAACAAGTCGCTACCACTAATTACACCAATTTCGATCGATGACTTTTGGATCCGGCGCCAGCCGGATCCAAAAATGGCGCACAACTTTTACTGGGCGTTGCCCATCCTCAGTAACACTGTTACATAATACCATTTACCTGCTGTTTGAGCGCCGTTCTAAATAATTACGCAGATAACCTTCTCACTTCCTTCAGACCTTCACCAGACTGCTTCTTTTGGTGCGTTTTGGCACCGTCCCGACAGGGAAGCGGGGTGGAAGGATGGCAGCGAGGAAATAGCGCAACACCTCGGGAATCTTTGAGAGGGCATGCATGTCATCAAGTACAAGTCTCGTGCTTTTATAATCTTCCACTCCCGTTCACCAGGAAGCAGCTAATTATCACGTTTTTTGCACCATTAGGTACCCTTCCCGCGCGCGGGCCCAGTGCCATCTTTCGCATCCTATTTTCCTTGCGCTTCGATTATACATGGCAAACTCAATCCCTTAATTTTGCAAACGACGCAAAGTGCTTACGTCCAATGTCGATCTGGAGTGGTGCACTGGTATTTAATCGCCGATCTAACGTCACAACTTCATTTTGTGCGGGCCATCACCAGGTCTCTAACTGCTGGAAAGATGCAGTGGTGGCAGGTGTGAGTATTCTACTCATAAGCCCGCTAGAATATCAAATACCCAAAATTTGATGTCCATATCCACGTCTTAACTCACGTATCCCGGATAGAATCAACCTTGACAAGAAAGAAACGCTCGGGATTTCGGGGAGCCTTCATGAGTTCCTGTGGAGCTATAAACCTCACGGGCTCGTAGCGCACCTCATGCTTCCTGCCATGCCCTCCGTGATGACATCTTCGAGGTAGTAGTTTGCCCAAGCTACTAACATAGGCCGTGCTGACCATCCCACCCCGTGCATACAGCGCTTGCCGTTGGGCCACTCCAGTCACTGATACCATAGAGCCGGCGACTTGCTTAGGATCTCTGACTATCCCTGCCGAGCTTATCCGTCTCATCTTTCGCGAGATCGACAACTTTCAGGACACGTTTTCGCTCGCGCATGCCAACACGCGCCTCCTGGACATCGGCCGAGATCGCGTATGCGCGCTCCTCAGGTGTACTGTCGCTCCATGGGCAGGCGATCGCCTCATTTGCATCGGAGAGGAGGCGAACAGTGATGATCTGCCAGACGGCATGCTTACCGCTACAGAAATGCAGCAGCTGGAGTCGTTCACTACGAAAGACTGCGCCGAATGGTGCGAGGGGGATGTCGTCGAGCCTGCAAATCTCTATTTTTTTGCAGACGCGAAATACCGGGCACCCAAGGACTATGGTTACAGCTCTCCCGGGTTCACTCAAAGACTCTCAACCAGCGAGAGGGTGCAATATGGTCGTTTGCTGAAGTCTATGCATCTATCCGAGTCCGATCATCCCCGCATTCTCTGCAACTTGTCGAAGCGCGAGTATGTTCGGCTGGGTGCTGTGGCGGGGCTCGCCAAGGATACTCTCGCTCATCCATGGTTCCCCGGCGATCGATGGAAATTCGGAGCTGCACTCGTATCGCGTATCTGCTGGTCTTCAATTCCAATCTCGGACGCAGACAGTAGCACCCACCGCGGTGTATGGGCCGGCGACCGGTTCGAAATCACTACGCTTGATACATTCCCACATTGTCCTGACGGAGAGGCGGGGTGGAAGGATGTTAGTGAGGAAATGGCGCAACACCTCGGGAGGCTTTGAAGACGCATGTATGCCATCGATTTGCACGAGCCCGAGTGTTCATATACTTTGTACGCCACCTCTCCTCAGTATAATCCCTGTAAAGCGCATTCAAGGGAAAGCCCTCCATTATGCCAATCAAATCCTCCACACTAGCCACCTTGTCTCGGCGGAAGGCGCTGCTTGCAGCAAGTTTTTTTTAGAAGGGCGGTCAAATGGTCTTGTAGGAGATTGATTACTGTATCATTGATGGAATACAGGGTCGAAGTGATAAATTGAAGGCTCGGAATACAGTCGACAGAAACCACACACATGATCGGTGATGAGTGGCGAATATAAGAACAGTGAAGCGGAAGGCAGGCAGTATGAGATACATCAGACAAACGTCGAAAGAAAGCATATAACAGAGCAGCGCAAGAATTAGAAAACAGCAAGGCGGATAGGCGCAGCGTCAGATCAGGAGTCTGCCAGGTCGTCAAAGTCAGAAGGTACACCAAACGTATTCCGGACATCTTCTGAGTTCATAGTAAAAGTATTGCTGACGTAGGAGACGAGAATCGACACGTTATCTATTGATAGGATTAGGGGGAATAGGTCAGATAAACGGTTGATAGATGACGGCATGGGGGCGCGAAAGGAGGGAGCAGTAGGATTCGATAGTGATGGCCGCCGATCCCGACCTGTGTATCTAAACGCGGCCTCTTTGGCAAGTTTAACGGCCTTGCGCTTTGCCTCGATTTGAACGGGATCCGAAGAAGAATAGCGGGAGAGTTCAGCTTTGAGGTTAGTGAGCGCGGTCTGGAACTCGGCGAGCTGAGAAAGTGCAGCACGTCGTTCAACCTGTATGAGGATAACGGCCCCGTGGTGGTAATGTCGAATTAGTGTGCCGGCGTGAAGTGGCGTTTGCGACGGTAGAAAGGACAGACGGTGTCTTCTCTGTCGCGCTTCTCTGCTTCGATCGACGCTTTGGCATCTTCTTGCCGAGCAAGCAGTGCGGTATGCTCCTCACGAGCGTTGTTAATTTTGTGCGTAAGCTGTCAAAGAGAGCGAGGCGAGGTAAGCAGGAAGCACCCAACACAAGCTCAATTGGATCTGCAGGGAGGAGAAAGGTGGCGTCGCGCAATTTACCGTGCTACCTCGAGCAGACGGGAAGGCCCAGAAGACTGGGAAGAATAAAAGATGAGTATATGCGCATATATGGGGAAAATATCCGAGATGAACAAACAGTTTGAGCTTCCTATCTTATCCGATTGTACGAGCCCATCGTCGACTAAACTCTGCAAGACTTCTTTAACGCTTTGCGAAACAATCCCCTTGAGCTTCGGGCCAAGCTTCTCGAGTTCTTTGAGCTGGTAAAAGTCCTTCTATACTCAGACGAAGCGATTAGCACATCTTGCACACTGCGTGAAGGTAGCGGCGCACATACAGACTCGTGAAAGATTTCGAGTAGCTTGGTGCGCTTCTCATCGTGTGATAGACCTCGACCCTATTTGATTCCAATTTTAGTTATGGATGTGTGCGGAGCGGCGAGTAAAACTGGCCATTGCTATATATCGATGCGGGGGTTGGGGATTTCTGGTGGTGGTGTTGAGTAGCAAGAGGTCGGCTGCTGATGTAAGAGATACGCTAAGCATATAAACGGGGGGAATATCGGCTTCTGTGGATTCACCACCACTGACCAGAATTCGTATGAGAGATTTTCTTCTCTGTCAAAGAACTGCTGAGGCCACAAAACATGGACAGACAACTAGCGGCTATTTGATCTTTGGCGCGCTGGCAACTTTCCCCGAAGTCAGCGTGTACATATTCTATCATGGCTCAGCGTGGCCGAGCCGGAACGGTGTCTCGGCTTGAACCGCGACAATGGGAATCTCAGCCACAAATTCGCGGCAACAAATCTGGCAATTGCGCCCGAATGTCTCGGAATGTCAGGTACAACGTTTGCTACAGGAGACAAAGGCTTGCAGAAAGTACTGCGCGCTCGGAAGAAAAGGGCGCCGGACGGCGCTGAATTGTAGCGTAGCTATAGTTTTTCCTGCCGATGTCTTCGGAAACCGCGATCAAGAGTTGTCCTCGTATATGTATGGAAGGCTGAGAAAGTAAAATACACTTGCAAACGACGGCCACTTCTTTCTCCAATGGCTTTTGCGGGAAGAATCTCCGCTTTTTGGCGTGAGCCGTGATTTCCTCATCTCATGGCTATCTTTTCAACATCGCTCAGCTCTTTTTGGTATACTTCTCTATAGTTCCACCACTGGTCTGCATATTTTATGATCATCTGTTGACTCTGGAGCCAGAAGTACGGCTCGTTTGGAAGGCTTCGTGGAGCCCGGCTAAATCTCTATTCCTTTTTGCAAGTCCGTTTCTCTTTGGATGCCATCCCTTAGCTGCTAATATTGTCTCTCTCCGACCAGGCCCGTTATCTGACTCTGGTATCTGCGATCCTCTACTATGGCGGTGAGTAATCCAGAGTTATTGTGGAAAGTCCAGTTCTCCACCTTGACGCCCAAACACCCACCAGCCAGCTGGCTATTCCCATCTGGGTTTGTTGCTCTTAGCTATTGCTAAGTTCTACGAGCTCCTAACATATATACCATCCAATCAGAAGAGGCACTAGTGGACTGATGTACCTCTCCACGATAGGCCCTTGGACTTTGGCCGATCGTAAGTAGTTTTAGAACCCCTCTTTGAAGCCTAGAACGTGCACTTACCATTGCCCACCACCAGTCCTCTTGGCACTGCGAGTGTGCGCTCTCTGGAAGATGGATCCTATTATGATCATCGCTTCGGCCGTAATATTCGCGGCAACCTCGGCTGCGACAATAGCTCTCACTGTGCTGGCCTTTGCAAGCGCCATAACACACAATGAAGGGTGGCCTCCCACAAGCGTAGGACCGAATCCCATCAAAGTATTCGTCGCTTCTCGAGCGTGCACAGTAAATTTTGTTCTTACACTGGAATTTTCCCCCCGCTCACATCTTATCTCAGCTCCTATTCGATTTGTGGGCATGTACGATGACAGTTGTTCAAGCTGTACGGCACGCCAAGGCTGGGCAAATACAAAGCTCATTGCTGCAGGTCTTCTATCGAGATGGCCTTTTATATTATGCTACTATCATTCGTAAGTACATTTAAATTCGCTCCGCCGCCCAAATCATCGATCTGGACCACAACCAGTTATCAAAGGCTTGTCGATTGTGATAGCATATTATTGCTATTCCATGGTATGCCCCATTCCTTGGCCTGTGGGCTGAAGTATGCTGAATCCAATATTCGCTCTACACCAGACTTCCATTTCAATTTCATGGAACGACGTCATTCGGTACGTCGGGACCTGACGCAGTTTCCAGCATTTTTGTCTGATAGTGTTTAAACTCATAGAATTCCCTGCGCTCTCACCGTTATAATGACGTCTAGGATGTTCCTCAGCTTGAAAGACGTACGCACGACGGAAGACTGGGCATATAGCACGAACATTCTCAGAGGGCGCAAAAATAGTCTCATTCAAGGCTCACCATAGGACTTATTTTTCAATTTGGAGTGTAATATTTTGGTTGTTTCGTTTCACTTTGATAGTTACTGCTCTCGACCTGCCCCCCTCAAGTTGATTGGCGCGAATGTGGAGGTTCAAATCAAGGTGTTTAGTGGTTGAAGCCATTGACTTCCATGTCATTACCTAAACATTATGCCGCCAAAAATTGTTCTTGCCCGTTGCTTGCACCGACTTGCCGAGTATAATTTACCTGGACTGCGATGGCTGCCTCAATCAACGACCCACGGCGACACGTACGATACCACCCGGAGCGCGTAGGGGATGTGCGAAAACCCGGTCTTCGCCTCGAGCCCCTGTCTGGTGTTAACGCGGGATCTTTGAATAGGTATCGAGCACAGATTATCCCGGCCATTATCCCGGAGAGGACCATTCGTGGAATTACACAAAATGGAAAAAGGTAGGACCGCAGTATGGAAAGAGAGAGAATGATCCGGTGACTTTTTGCCTGCTAGAACTTGGTTGTGCGAGTGCAACGACTTTCAGACGCTTCGATCGAATTCGACCTCGTTGGTGTGGATGCGTCCATAGCGAACGCGTTACGGCGCATTTTAATCGCTGAGGTACGCGCATTCCACTTTTCTTGCCATTTACCGGCGTTGAGATATCATTCGTTATCCTCTGCTGTAGATTCCTACTATTGCTATCGATCCCGTTTTTGTATGGCAGAACACGTCTGTCGTCCACGACGAAGTGTTCGCGCACCGGCTAGGTCTTGTCCCCCTTGCTATCAACCCACACCGACTCCATTATAAAGGCAAGTTGACCTTTTTTTTCGAACAGCTTTTTCTTCCCCTTACTAACGGGCCATGCTCGTTGAGATAGGAGACGACGCCGCGCTAGACAGTAACACGGTGGTATTCAAGCTCCACGTCAGGTGCGAAAGGAATTTCAAAGCTGCAAAGGGGGAGACAGATCCAGAGAAACTATATTTCAACTCGAACAGTAAGAGAAATTTCTCTTGCTTAGCCGTTCTCGCCATCTCATGCGTGTTTTCGCCCTTACTTCCCGTGTCGTAGTTTATTCGCGCGACCTGGTGTGGTCCCCGCAAGGCTCGCAAGAAAAAACGCTGGGTAGCCCGCCAAAACCCGCGAATCCAAACATCCTCTTGGCGAAGCTGCGGCCTGGTCAGGTGCGTCCCACACCAAACTCGTACCTACTCTAGTATCGAAGAATTAAGATATTAAACATACTCGTAGGAGGTAGAGATTGAGATGCACGCCGTTAAGGGCATTAGTAGCTTGCACGCCAAATGGTCTCCAGTCGGTATGATCCATCTCCCGTCTATGAGTAAATCCTCACAAACTCACACTCCGGTTTGATATCGCAGCAACCGCATCATATCGTCTCCTCCCTCATATCATCATCCGTGAACCTATCCCGTCCGAACACGCAGAGAAATTCAAAAACTGTTTCGCTCCGGGTGTGATCGAAATACGCGAGGAGGGAGGCGAGAAGAAAGTCGAAGTAGTCAATCCGCGAAAGGAGACAATGAGCCGAGAAGTGCTTCGCCATGACGAGTTTGAAGGAAAAGTGGAGCTGACGAGGATCAGAGACTTCTTTATGTGTAAGTTTTTAAAACAGCATCCATGGCATTGACGCTGACGCCGTTTCTCTTTTTTGTGCGGTGCGAATAGTCAAAATCGAATCAACAGGGTGCTATCCTCCAGCAGATCTGTTCAGCGAGTCGATATCCGTGATGCGGGAGAAAATTGGGGTGATGAAAGCGGAAGTTGAAAAGCTGAAAGCGATGGCGGAAGGCGGGGGCGACGAAGCGATGACGTGAAAAGCGCCGAGTCTTTGGGCTCCAGCAGTCTTTATGTCGCTTTCGCTTGTTGTATTCTTATAGTACGTATTGCTCGAAGCTCTGGTCTTTGCTTGCAGTTGCTGGTGCCTGGCTCGGCATATAGCGTGCGTAGCTGTGGGTATCCTTGTGTAGAGGGAATGCCTGGGTATATTTACTTCGGCCTGGGTGCCGCCTTCCCCTTCTTCATCCTTTCCTTGTACTCCGCTGGTGTCTCGACGTCCAGACCATCGGCCCACATTCCCCTCCGCTTCTTCCTGTTGAAATGCAGTCACATTGCGCAAATAAACATCGTCATCCATATCAATATAAATGCAGCGGAGAGACAGGCAACTCACTGTGCCTCTTGCTGCGCCTTCAAATATCTATCTATGCCTTCCTTTCCATACTCGGCGCCAGCCTGAGTATACACGCATCCCCACCCGCTCCTGACCATTTCCAATGAAAGGTTGGTTAACAGCGGCCAATATATGCTCGGGCGGTAATACACAGAGGCGACCTTGGCCCAAAAATTGGCGCCCGTGCGACTACATTTAGCAATAAACCAAGGAGAGCAAGAAGGTAGACATACGATGCGTTGGTACTGGTCCCTTTTATGTATCGTGCATCGCACAGTCTTCCCCAGGATCTTCGACGTCAGCCAGTCTTTCGCGGCCGGGCCGTGGGGCTGGCCTGGCATCCCGAAATGCGGAAGCTGGGGAGACGAACACAGATCTCACTTGAGTTGGCTCATAGGCAGATCATTCTGTGAGCCCATGTGTATACCCACTTCGGGTGCGTCCATCCCTGCCAGTCGAATATGTATCGTCTCCCCTTTGAGGTCTATAGTACGTATTCTCACTCAGGTGAAATAGCCAGGGAGGAGCAGGGGCAGGAGGACAGCTTTCCTACCTTTCCTAGTTTTCGATGGAAGCCGGGCCAACGACGATCGAAGCCAGTACGGCCTTGCGATATGATAGATATGGAAGTCGTCCGAGTCACCTACGCTGGAGAACGTTCATTACTTTTATCCAATCTCATCGGGCAATTTCCCAGAGGTCCTAACGCTGCGACATCGCAACACAGTCGACACAAGATCCCCCGCGCGCTGCACCACGACTGCCTAGTAAAGTCTCTACGCACCTCGTCACGATGCCCCGTATCTTTCTCTGCTTCGTAATAAACGCCGGATCCATCGTCTCGGCATTGGAGAGCCGCTTGAGGTGACGAGCGTAGACTCTGCCGCCGAGGAGGGTGAGGCCGACGGCTCCTGCCATCAGTACGCCGAACCGAGGGTCGTACACGAATGCTGGGATGTCGATGAGCGACGTAGTGGATTCGGGGGCTGGCGGATCTGCCGCTTGTACTAGTACTGGCGGTGGCTTTTCTTTCTCTTCTTTGGTAGACCATGGCCACTGCGGCCAGCCGTCCCAGTTTCCTTTTGGTGGAGTAGGTGGTGGTGTCGGCATCCTGCGATTGATATCAAGTCCTTGAGAAAGCAGAGTCGACGGTAGGGATGGAGAGCCAAGCACTTAAGCTTAAGGCGTGCCCGTCGCTCGACCGGCCCGGGCTTAGGCTCGTTCGACTTTCCGGTGCCGTTCGCCCGCCCGGTAGACACACCGTCACGCGCTGCCACCAGTGGTAGTACTATGGCCGAGCTCAATTGCCTCAGGTCGAATAAACTAGCAATGATCTTCAAGTATATCACCTCACCGGTTCTGAGAGACAAGCTCTTTATAAGCGATATAGTATGAAGCCAGAGTACATGGAGAAGGAAAAAGACAAGTCGCCAGAAACGACGAGCATGCTACAGGAATAAGTATCAAATAAGTATCAAGCAGCGGAGCGTATACAGGGGCAGTAGGGATAAGGGAATCAATGAGAACCGGATGAATGGAATATTAGTGGTGATGATGGTAAGTTAATGAAGTTGATGAGCCAAGAGAGAGAGGGAAATCAAGAGAGGAGAGAGGAAAGAGAGGAAAGAAATCAAGAGAGAGCAGAATCAAAAAGGAAGAGAGTCAAGAGAGACAAGCAATACATCTACGCAGCGAGCACAAATTCCACACAACCTCCCACCCTCCGTCCTACAGCGAACAAGCAAGCACCCGTTACATCCTGTCATCCGATACAAGCAATTCGAACCAAAGAACCAAGGAAAAAATAGAGAAAAAAGAAACTGCACGTCTGTTCCCGACTACCCTCTTCAGCTACTACTTATCTCCTACACGCCCCGACCATCGCTGCGAACACCATCGCCATTACCACCACCCAAGACCACGTTACTTTCCGAGCCCCTCATATTCGACACGCTCGCCGGCGACAAGCTGCTCTGAACGCTGTTGGTACGCGCGCGGAAACAGCCCCGCTCAAGCCGAGACGACGCCGAACGACCCAAACGCGCCGTGTGCGCACCCTCGAGGCGCGGCGACAACGGATGCATAGTGGGCGATGACGGCGTGAAAGACGGCAGAGACGGCAAGGACGACGAAGAAGGAAAGGACGAGTGTCGGAGAGGCTGGGAGGCTGGTGACGGGGATGAGGACGGTCCGGCGGTCATCTCAGCAGTGATACGTGCGAGATCGAAGACGACTGTCGACGCCTGATCAAGGTGAGTAAGGTCGGTGGCGGCGATAGTGATAGGAGCAAGCAGCGGGGACGCGGGCAGAGGAACTTGAGTAGGGTCGGCATCAAGCGATACACGGGTGTTGACGGTGTCGTCGTCGTCGAGATCATCGACGCAGCGGCGAGCAGCTTCGGAGTTCACCGAGAACTTGATGACGAGACAAAATGAGGTAAGCACACGGTGGCAAAATCAAACGGAGTCTGAATTTGACTTACGGCGGCCTGGCCGAAGAACGCGCCAACGAAAAACAACAAACCACCGCGCCTGATCCGTACGAGTATGTAGTCCTGCGGAAAAATCAAGACCATGAGAATTTAGCGTGTGCAGGCAACGAGGGGGAAGAGAAAGGCACATACGATGATCAGCAATCCTACGAGATCAGCGACAAGAGTGCAGATGTCGACGAAACCGAAGACACACAGGATCTCCGAGGAGGTGATATTAACCGTATCAACCGGCGTAACATCGACCAGGTCCTGAAGAGGAACGACGCATGATCAGAGGCGAGCAACATTTTGAGCGAGGAAAGTAATGCATACCACGAAAGAAACCCTGCTGCCGTAAGGGTTCTTCACAAGCACAGGCCACTACGGTTTGAGTGGTTAGCCGAAATACGAAAAGACGCGTAGAGGAAAAGAAGAACGCACCTCAGGTCGGAAATGGGGGCAATAAACCCGTTCACGAGTCGAAGTCCAGCAACGCATGGCGTATTGCACGCTGCCCAATCCGCGTTCCCATACGATCTGGCCAGAGGCGAAGTAAGTAACAAAGCTAGGCGGCTGAAGGAGAGAAAGAGATACTTACCAAGTCCCCTGGCTCCCCGGACAAGGCAGGCGCCTCCGACGCGACAGTTGGCGGCGCGGTCGCGGAGGGCTTGGGGTGGAGGTAGTAGGGAGGGGGGAGGAAGCCGTAGCGCGCGCGGTAAGTCGTGTCGATTTCCGGTTCGAGGAGGTCGCTTGGCGTAAAGTCGATGAAGTCGGGCTCGGGGGCATCGCAAAAGGCGTGGGGAAGGCTGAGGATGAGGGGTTTGCAGACGGGAGCCCGGATAGGGACGGGAGCGGGAGGAGTGGCCAAGACGGGATAATCCAATAGAGAGGCGGTGGGGGTGGGCGAAGCAAAATCGGGGGAAAGGGTAGGGCAGGTAGGAGGGATGGGGAGGGTCGGGCAAGCAGAAGAATGATGGGAGGTGTTCGCGTTCACGGGTACGAGCTTGACGGGATTAAAGAAGGACAACGCGTATCCGCTGCCTGCGACGGCGAAGAACGGGGCGACGCATATGTCGGGGCCCGGCTGGTGAACGATGTGGACGGTGGGGAGAGAGAAGAGGGCGCTGGTGGCGAGTGCGAGGGCGGCAGACGCGTTGAAGTACATTTCTGCGCTGGGGGAGATGGGTGTTCGACTGAGGGAGAAATGCGCGCGGGGCGAGGCTTATATCGCACGGCGCTCTTGCTGACGATTGTTTGTGCACCATGGCCCAGGCTATCGTCCAGACTCCAGAGGGCTTTGCGCCGACGCGAACATTCGCCGCCCGAAATCTGTCCAGACAGCAAGTCTCCTCAGCAGGCCAGCGCGCGATCGCGAAATTCCGTTTGAAACGCCAATGATCCGCAAAAAAATCGCACGATATCTTGCTGTCATCCTGGTGTGTAAGCCATACCGTCTTTTCTAAAGAAATGAAAGCGGCGCATGCGGGAGAAAACCGGGATTTGCAGACAATCTGGGCTGTACGGACACGACGATCGAGCAGCGAAGGAAAGCGCGTTGTGTGTCCTTATTTGGCCCCATACTCCCTCGGTCCCTGGGTTGAATATTAACGACACCTCCACATCCTAATGAGGCGATATGAGGCCCGCGGCGGCTAAATCGTGGACCGTGCACGCGAAAAGAATATTTCGTATGAAAAGTATCACTATCATTTCAGTCACGGATACTCGACGTCTCAAAGTTATGCTACATGGATACATCGTGATATACGTACTGCCCAGAATGTCCAGTAATAAACCACACTAAATGTCCATTAAATGTCCACCAAATGTCGTCCGTAAAATGCTCACGCAGCTGTACATATACGTATCAGGTGCGTCTAAAAGAAACGTTCATCATCATAAAGGCGAGTGCTTCAGCTATCCCAGATGGCCCCGAAAGCGGGCACACCCCTGCTCATCATACCATACACAACCTTGCGTGTCAATTTCTGATTCGAAATAATGCACCTTTTAAGGAGAGAGCCACCGGTCAGCCTGTTGCGCAGCGAGCACATACTTTGACCGTGACGCTTACACAGCTTCCGGTTTGAATTCGTCAACAAGGCGATACGCGAGCTTCACCATGTCTGGCTTCCCGCGCTTGCGAGTGTCGTAGATGACCGCGTTAGGCTCGGCATCCAAGATGGCGTCTACCAGCTTGTCCCCAAACGTCTTCCTGACATCAGGGGACGTCCATAGCAACCGATATTGCCCCTTCCTCGCGAAAAGCGGTCCGGCGCAAGGCCCAATTCCGCTCCCCGTCTAAGCATAATGAAAAAGGCGTTAGTGTGCAAGTCGTGGCTCAAGAGTGGGAAGGATTATGTACCGCGATAAACAGGATACGCGAAAAAAGAGGGACGATCCTCAATACGCCGCAGGTAGGAACACCTCGCACCCATAAGTGAGTGGGCGGCTCGGCAATCTGCTTCGACGTCCAGTCGCCGGCTTTGCTCACTACAAGGTTGTATCCCTTCACGCCTGGTTCAACGACCTACAAGGACTCACAGGTATGAGCATTGAGATAATCGCAACACGTTTCTGAGTAGTAGGGTACTTGCCACCGCAAAGGAGTGCCATTCAAACAAAGGAGACTCGGATATCCGTCTATTTCGCACCATAAGAGAATTAGCGCGCGAGGCATGTGCACGAGAAGAAAAGAACGTACGTGAAAGCTCCCGGCACCGGAGTAGCATAATCGAAATACAGCCGGACGGCGTGGTGTGAAAGAACCTCTGCCCGCACGGGCACCTTCCGAAGCTTGGTCCATGGCAAGATGATCGATGCGGTTAAAACAGCCAGCATCCACACCGAGCTATTGTGGAGTAGCGCATTCCCAAGGGATTGTCCGTGGGAGCGCAGATCGTTGGTAAGGAGAATGATTAGTGCCCATGTGAGCGCGGTCGCTGTCCACCCTGCAAAGCGATGGATCATCTCGAACGAGTCGTGCTTGACGATTCGGAATGGCGGGTATGCGAAGAGGACGATTGATATCAAAAGGAGGAGGATCAGATATGTCACGACTACGGTTGCAACAGAGATCTATCCCATGAGTAACCAGTCAGAAAGATATTATATAACGCGGAATTGATGCTGCGGTGATGAACATACCGCGTGTTGTTTCAGATCGATACTGACTTGCACGGCAAAGTACCCAAGCCACACGACGGCAGCCAGCCTCCGATGTGATAAACCCGAGCCAGCACCCGCCGGATGAAAAGAGGCCAGGTCGGAGGAGCTGCAGTACAAACAGTGAAAAACAGGTTGATCACATGGTCCTGGCGCATCAGGACAGAGCACAGCAGGTTCGCCGTCACGGCCGTGGCAATATGCCCCGCATTGGATCCCCGAGCGAGGAAGCTGATGAAAATGGCCATGTTCGCGATGAACACGAATGAGAAAAGCCGGCGGTAGAGCGTAAAGACCTGGTGCCGCAGATTGCGCGCCCACTTGCCCTGCGTTTTCTCGGGAAGCTCCAGCGCGTCAAAGTCCTCCCAGGGAGCAGGGAGATCTTCTTGCACTTTCTTTGTCACCTCGAATAGGAGCGGTTTTTCATTATGGGTCGACGCAGCCGGGAGTGTTTGGAACGACCCGAGAGTCGACTCTGGCGCCTTGCTGCTGGTGTTGCTCAAGGCCGTCGATGGAGGAGATGGTGTACCGTGAGGATCCGAATACGTCGATAGTGGTCCCGAATTTGCGTAGGGCGCCTTCCCCGAGTCGTCATGAGCGGTCTTGGCCTCGGCTAGTGCCCGCAGCGCCTTCTTGTCAATCTTCCCGTTTGCAGTTCTTGGGAATTCGTCCAATGCGATGAATCGGCTGGGAACGGCGTAATATGGCTGGATGCTGGCGACCGTCTCTTTGACTTTGAGACTATCAGTCTGAGATGGACTGAAGAACCCAACAAGGCGGTTGTGTATGAGGAGCGTGGCTGCAAGGTCAACGCCAGCACATTTCTGGAGAAAGTACGCGTATGGTTAAAGACGAGGAGGAGTGAAAGGCAGATGTGAGACCTACCTCCATGGCGGCCGACACACCATCGAGCTCGACGCGAAAACCCTTGACCTTGACTTGGTCGTCCGCCCGGCCGAGGTGTTCCAGTTGTCCATCCTCCCGCCATCGTCCAATATCCCCCGTATTGAACATCACCCTTCTGTGATAAGAAGAGAGAAAAAAATTAGTACCGCCACTTGAAATAGAAAAAGCATAAGATGGTGGGACACGAGGCTTACCCATCGTCCAGGAAAGGATCCCGCTTGAACGATTTCGCCGTGAGTTGCGGCAAGCCGACATACCCGCGCGCGATCCCCGCTCCACCCGCCCACATCACCCCCACTTGCCCAATCGGCACTGGCCGCATCTCTTCGTCCAAGATATATACCGTATTATTTGGAGTCGGCACCCCAATCGAGAGCACGGCTCCCCGAGTGTGCGGCTGGATGGTGTTGACGATCGTCGTCTCCGTCGGCCCGCACGAGTTGTGGAACACGGTCTGGATCTCGCCGGTGCGAGACCACTTGTCGGCGAGGCTTTGAGGGCATGGCTCGCCGGCCGTAGCCACATACTTGATATTGGGATAATCGGCGGGATCGTGCGCGCCTAGGATCGTCGGGGTGCATATGACAACATCCACGGCGCGGAGGACGGCGGGCCAGTCGGAGCCTCGGATGACGAGCGTGCAGCCATTGGCCAAGCTGCCCAAGACTTCCCACGCGCACATATCAACTGAGGGCCACGTAATCATGTCTTGAGTTTACATTCAAGCGAAAGGGAATACGGATAGTGTCAGATCACTTACAAGCGACGTTCAACAGCTGAGCAACTCGAAGCCCAGGGCGCATGCCTATGCTCCCAGGATTCATACAAACCAAGTTCACCACGCTTGAATGAGCCACGTCTACCCCTTTAGGCTTCCCGGTCGTACCTGGTATCGCGCCACAGGACCAGAACTTGATCAATATCATAGTAATCATCAATTGAATCGTTGCCGGTCACGTACCTGAGGTATATATAACATAGATTCCGTCACTTCCTCGCACAAGGTCAGCCGGTTTGTCAATGTAAAGCCCTTCGTCGATGTCTGCTTCGATGGCGTCCTCGAGTGTGAGGCAAGTGTGTCGACCTTCGTCCTGGGCAGCCGAGATGGGGACGCGCGAGGCAAACCTGCGGAGAGTCAGCACGACGCTGCATTTCGAATTCTCGAGGACGTATTCGAGCGTGGATTGCGTGGCTATAGCGCCATCCAGCGGAATGTACTGTGAGCAGGGACACTGCGGGTTAGTTCATACAGCTTATGGATACATGGTGACAAAAAAGTGCTTTACCTGTCCTCCAGCTTTCAGCACGGCCATAATCCCAACAACCATATGAACGGACCGCTGAACGAGCAAGCATACCCGCTTTCCAGGACAGATGCCGAGAGCGCGCAGTCGATGAGCCAGGCGGTTGGCCTTGGAATCCAGCTCGGCGTAGGTGATAGATTCCGACAGGTGTCCAACAGCGATAGCGTCGGGTCGGGCGGCGGCATGATACTCGAACGCGTGATGGATGCACTCGAACGGCGATGCTGTGACGGCACCCGCTCCAAAGCGCAAGAATAGGCGTTGGTCCTTGGGTGAAAGACTCGCGATAGATGCTGGATTGATGAGCATGCCTGGGGCCATCGTGCTGGAGTCGTTTGCAGATTTTAGGTATTGCCAGTGGAGCACATTCCAATGCTCCTCGCGGAAATGCTTTATATGACATCGGGATGTCCTTTGGTCACCGTGTAGTCTGTTGTCCAAGAAATGGTGTACAGTCGAATTAAGCCATGGTACTTCCGTTTGAGCGTAAGTTCGAATGGATGCCAAATTAGAACGTCCGCTGGTTGGACGAATCGGTAGACGGGTGACCCTGTTTAGTATATTGCATATTTTCAAAAAATGCGTGAAAATCCAGGTTAGAAGCTTGCCATCCCAGTGTGTCTCATGGCTTCGGCCCCCCTACTGACCCGATACAGGGGCCACTTGTATTGCCAATGCAAGGAGCTCGGCCACAGCCTTGCCGGAGCCGATCAATACCCTGGATATTTAAGTATATATCCAGTTCCTTGGCGCAAGCCAGCGTGAGCCAGTAGTGCAGATGACCTTGAGCCCCCTTAAAATTTGTGGTTGATTGCTTCATTCGGCTCCAAATCGGAGCATTAAAACGCTCCGCACGCCAGATCCGTCACCCTGCTTAACTACGATGCGTAGGAAAAGGTTGCGGCTGTACAACAAACAAGGGCTGCAGAATTTGCGCAAAGCACACTCGGCGCAAAGTACGGAGTGTACTAAATTGAAGCCGTATGCTCCGAATGCAAAGATATTGGATGGGACGAGGCCTTTGAAGTCCAGAACGCTAAAACTAAGGGTGACAAATGTACGCGGCGAGCAAGGTTAGGTCCGATGGGACGTTTACGGCAGATATGTTATCCAATTGTGCAAATGTGCGACTTGCGTCATCAATTCCAAAGAGCGCATGGTTCCGGGTTAATATCGCGTGGAACTGTGCGCTCTGGGGCATTGTACGGAGCCTGGATTGTTCACAGTCGAGCATGAATCGAACACAGATAGCCGAGCGTTGAGTCTGCCCCAGAAGATATTTATGTAACCAGGGTGAAAGTACACCAAGTGCGCCAGGAATGGAGATGACCGTATATGCGAAGTCCTTCGAGAGTTGGTGGAGAAGCGAAAAGTCAGGGCGACCGTGGTGGTGAGTTTGACTAGGGGGTTTGCATCCGCCAGTCGCCGAAACCCTTGTACACCGCCACGGGTACCTGATCGGACACCCTGACCCCGATCACTCTTCTCGCCCCTGGCCAGTGGCCATGAATATCTTCTTGAAATTCCATGAAAGGTTCTTCTTCTCCTTGCTCGGCGTTTTCTAGCCTTGCACTCATCACGGGGTAGAAAGACTTCAATAATACGTGGCAAAAATTGGACAAACCTCGACTACTGTCGAGACTCTTACCCACGAATCGGAGCTCCCGGCCTTGCTTATGTAATTCAATACAATTAACTGCGGTTCGTAGATCGTACGCTACTACGCAAGTCACGCAACCACCATCAACACTCGCTACTCCGAAATTCGGAAATCGACTATACTCTTTTGCACAAGCGTAAACAATGTCCTTGGTCCTCGTTTCCCGACAGAGTCGCGTGGGAATACTTCAGCTCAATCGCCCCGAAGCCCGAAATGCCTTGTCCAAAGATCTCATCGATCAACTTCTTGCCGCACTCAAGGATCTTGATGCCGACGCAGATATTGGCGCGATTGTCATAACTGGAGCGGCTACTTTTTTCTCCGGTTGGTATCCTGCGTTCAATACTTTGATAGTCCCAAACAGAGCCTTCCATTCCATAGCCGGAGCCGATATCAAGCAGCTTGGAGCTCTTGATCTTGTCAATGCCTACAAAGAGAACTTCTACCAGTATTTTAACAATACTGTCTCGGCAGTCCGCAAACCAATACTGGCTGCGGTAAATGGCTTTGCGGTAGTTCACTTTCGCATTCGACGCGCCTAGCATCTATTCACGCTCGCGACTGTTTGATAGCTCGGAGGGGGATGCGAATTGGCCATGATGGTACACCCCTTTAACACTCACGAAAGCTCCAGAATGCTCTTAAAATTGCACCCGGACAGTGTGATATCATCTACGCGGGCGAGTCGGCGTCTTTCGGTCTGCCCGAAATCAAACTCGGGACAATCCCTGGGATCGGGGGGACCCAGAGACTCATTCGTGCGATCGGAAAGGCCAAGGTACGATATTGCCCCGGTCACTCAACCCTCGCCACCTTTGGAAGACCTCGATGGAGCTGACATCTTCTTGGGGCACTCATCTTTACTAGGCCATGGAGCTGATCCTCACCGGTGGCTCTATATCAGCACAAGAGGCTGAGAAGAACGGGCTGGTGGCTCGGGTTTTGCCACCCGAGCAAGTTTTAGATGCTGCGGTCCAAACAGCGCAGACTATCGCAGGATATTCGTCTCCCGTTGTCATGATGGCGAAGGAGGCTATAAATCAAGGTACTGTGGCGCCACGGCCATCGCATGAGGAACGCCGGTGTTCATTTAATTGTTCTTTTGCGATGGTTAAGCCGAAGAGCTGCCTTTGCAAGAAGGTATACGCGCAGAGCGCCAGCTGTATTTCTCCACGTTCACAACGGTATGCACCGATTATATTCATTCTACGCCTTTTCGGTATCCTGATTTTTCCCCTTGAAAGGCAGACTTTAGGGAAGGGACGAGCGCTTTTATAGGGAAGAGAAAGGCTCAGTTCAAGCATTGCTGAGATGCTGTGCCACCATACGAATGTAAAAAATGACTTACAAGCAATTTAACATCGCTCGGAACAGTTTTATTCTGCATAGAACATCCACGTAAAATTATACATGCTACTGTTGGGAGCACACCGTCGCCATCACCATTGTTTTCACTACACAAGTGTTCATATTCGACGCTGATTACTTATTTCCTACATGCAAACATACAACTATACACCGCCCATCGCCTAGGCGCGCCGATGAAAACACCCATTAACCGAACACATCGGCAGCAAAACGCTCTTTGATCTTCTCCTGGAAGATAACTTCGGCCTCCTCAGCGGTGCAACCCTGGGACTCTGCGATAATATTGATGCTCGTCTCCTTGACCGAATTGGAGATGGCGCTCGACCCGCAAACGTAAAACTGTTGGAATAAAGGCGAGTTTAGGGGGAGTCAGCGTCGCCCCGCTGCCGATAAAGGAAGATCCTTGACTTACCTTGGCGCCTGCACGACTGATCTCGGCTAAATCGGCTCGGTCATGCCAGATGCGACTACAGGTAAAGAGCATAGGGAGGGTGAGTTGAGACACAGCCGGGAATTGAAGAGAGACAGCACTACGCACTGCTGGATATACTTGCACCCCTTGGATTTTTCAGGCTCCCTAGAAAACGCAGGGCGGACATCGACCGCCCCGACCTTGACCCACTCCGCCAGATCATCATCTTTGTACAGAAAGTCTTCGTTCTCTTTCCTGCACCCCACGAACAACAATGCCTTTCCGACTTTCCGCCCCGCCGTAATCTGGCGTGCTCGCTCCTGGATGAACCCTCTCATAGGCGCGAACCCGGCCCCGGCGCAAAACATAACAATCGGCACCTCGGGATCGGAAGGGAGGTGGAAGGCCGCCTGGGAGGGACGTACGGCAAGTTGGACTTTGTCGCCCGGCTCGAGTTGTGCGAGGAAGCTGGTGGCCACACCGCGGAATGTTCCATGCCCGGAGAGAGCAGGGGCTTCGAGAACCGAGATGGTGAGCGTGACGTGCTCTGGGTTCCACAAGGGGGATGACGAAATGGAGTATTGGCGAATGCGCATAGCGGGAAGCATCGTCAAGAAGGTGCTGAATGGAAGCGGGACGTTCGGGTGGAGTTCGAGAATGTCCAATATGCTGAGCCGCTTGTCCAGGACGGCGGCCTGATAGTCGGATAGTAATCCTTCGATGGCGGTGCGATCGGTGGTATTCTCAGGGACGGTGTCAATGAGATCCTGAAGATTCCTTTTGGTAGCTGGGTGCGCCAACTCGACGTATCCGGACAGCAGTTCGTTTACTGAAATTGGGACATCCACGGGGAGGGAAGTGGGCCCAGGAGAGTGAAGGGTAATCTATGAACGTTCATGAGGATAAGCATCGGACGAACAGAGAGCGCGGGAATCTAATCACTTGTTGCTCCGGCAGGAATCCAAAGCGAGCAACGGCACGGCGCACAGTGTCCTTTGGGTTGGTAGGGATACTACGTAAAAGGTCAGATTAGGCGCACGAGCCCCGGAAGCAAATGGGTAAAATGGTCTACATCGCAAGATAATCTCCCGCTCGGTACGACATGTCAGGCGGAAGCACGAGCTCTAAAATTTCCACAGGGTGTCAACGCCGCCACCCAGCCGAAATTGCTACTCATTGAACCGCATATGAAGGTACGTACCGATATGGCGCTTCGCGGCAATCCCGGGCTTCGTAAGAATATGGTTCTCGACAACCTGACCGAGAGCGGTGTCGGTGTGTCTGAGAATGACGGAACGGTCGACCCCAGTTTTCTCAACCACAAGGCCGGCAGTTTCCTTTTTCTCCGTCAAAGAGTATACCTGATCATGGGAAAGACAAGCAAGTCGAGATGTTAGTTAAACTCAGAGGCGCCGGCACTGGGGCATTGACCTTAGCGAGCTCCTTCCAAAGCTTGGCCTCCCATGCATCAAATTGGTCAATAAAGTTGCTCGAAGCAGCGTTCCCCTCTCCGCGTTCCAACAATGGCATAGCACCGTGCTCTTGGAATAGCGCATCGCAGAGCTTGGGCACCGCCTGATAGGTGTGAGTCCAGTCGGTGTTTCCGCAGCCGAAAAGAGCATAATTGATGCCTTCGAGCTCTCGCCCTTTCAAGGCACCCAGCTTCTGCATAAAGAAGGCAGCATTGTCCGCGGGGAGACCTAATAGGAGCCGAGAGACCCCATCAACAAAGGCGGCATGAGTGTAGGGACTGCTATTTTACCCTCGTATGAAGCAGTAACAACGACCACCGGCCCGTCCTTCGGGACCGGGACGCTACCGATTACAGAGTCCAGAGTGCCAATATGGGCTCGGAATCCTTTTCGTTGAGAATAGCAGGAAAGCATAACATAAACCTTGGAGAAAGGGTGAAGAGAGGTACCCGAGCGGACTCACCCTTAGACGGTGCCTCGCTGGCGATTCTCTGTGCAAAGCTCTCGCATGAGCCGGTGTTACTGCCATAGTAACAGTACAACGTCTTCGTGTCCCCGGATGAGGCGGCTTCGCCAGTTTGTGCATTTGTGGGGACGGCAGCAGAAGCGGCGTTATCTCCCGAGCGCGACGCTGCTGTCATCCCGGGCACGATATGGAAAGCCGGTGCGCGCTCGCGCGGAATCGCGCGGAACCTAAAATTATTTGGTTTAATGGTCAGGCTTTGCTTGAGCTATGATATAATGCAGGTGGGTTTTGTCAGCGACGCAGAGAAGAGGGGGCCAAGTCGACTAGCTCACGGCGAGGGTATACGACGAGTCCTGCATCACAAAGTCAAACTTTTGGAAGATCGATGCAATGACGATTATCACTTCCGCCCAAGCAAACGGACGCCCGATACAGCTGCCAATTCGCAGTCAAAGTCAGATGTGGTAACTCATAAAGTGGTCATATGCATACGCTCTCATGCCATTTCCGAATGGCTTCCACGCGTTTTTCTGGGGTCACATAGCTGATTAAAAATGGTCCCCGGCGCATTTAATGAGTCCACATACGGGCAGTTTCTCAAACTCGCTATCCAGCATCCTTTCGGGCTTGAAGTCTTCAGCCTGGTTGAATATTAAAGTTAGGCACTGCAATCTGTGGAGCAGAAGGGCGATTACCCACATCTGGGCCCCAAACCGCGGGATCCCGGTGGAGATCATACACCATGATAGATACTGGTGTATCCTTCTTGATGAGATACTTCTTTCCACCTTTCGTACCAATTACCTCATCCTCGAAGGGCGTTACGCTGAATATGGGAGCAGACGGCGAAAGCCTGAGAGTCTCTCGCATCACAGCTACCATGATACGAAGCGAGAATGCTCAAAGGCGAAGTCACCATATATGACGAACGCGATGTAAGGCTTACCGACGATGTATGGGAGTTTGGATACTAGATCCGCGGTGATGGGTGTGTTTCCAAGGACGGAGTCCACCTCTTCACGGACCTTTGCATAGGCCTCTGGGTTTTTCAGCAGGTAGTACATCTAAGAATTGGATGGATTCTCAGCCGTGTTCACAGCCATCGCAACCTTGACTCACCACAAAGGAGAGAAGGCCTATCTCAATGCCATTAGCAGCGCTCCACGGTATCTCGACATAGAATACGTACCCGAAGATGTTTCGTGCCCAGCGATTACGAATGTAATCATCTGGTACTTGATGTTCATTTCACTGAGACCTTCGCCTAAGGCGCACGATTAGGGAGACGTATATCTACGAAGTGAAAGACATGGCGTACCTGTCTTAGCGTCTTTTCCGAGCAGCATTAGGTTGAGTAGATCTTTCTTGTCGATAGGGTGAGATTTTCTGGTTGCAACGACTGAAAAAAAATGAAGGATGATGTTCAGCTTTCGCGTGACAGCCGAAGAATAGCCAGAGAACTTACTTTCGTCGCAAGTGTCCATCATGGTTTTATAGTCGGCCTCGTATCGAGCCGTGGCGCTCCTCATCATGGCTTGCACCAACTGGGGTCTTCGGCTGCGACTCCCACTCTCCGTGAGGTAGCGGCCCATAGCTTCGACAAAGGGATGGTTCGCCTCCTATAAAGTCTGGCATTAGTGTTCTACTTAACGGAAATCCAAAGCAAAACATTGCGCACCTTGTAAAAGGAATTAAAGCGATAGTTCATCACACAAAGAGCGACAGTGTCCAAGGTCAAGCGAGTAAAATCATCAGTGGGATCGATAACATGCTCAGGACCAAAGCGTTCCCATTTGAGGATAAGCTGAGAGCAGATATCGAGCATATCTAGCAGCAAGAAATAAGATTAGCAAGCGGAATGTGAAAAAGATTACCGCTCTCACCAGGAAACATGTTTCGAATCATCACGGGCCCAAATGCCGGCATAAGAATCCGATCTAATATTCGCAACGCGGTGTAAGCTCACTATAGCATCAGCATGAGTCGAACTACGCACGAGCAACGCCCCAGGAATGTTCTCCATGAAATGCGGTGAACAGCCCGTCTCCGGTCACATTTCGTACTTGAAGAAGGCCGCCGCTGATGGTCTTGTGAAACCGCTTTTCATCGCAAGCCTCATCGACGAGCTCCTGCGAGCTCAGGAACACGGCGGGCTGACCGAGCATGTTGAGCTGGTATATCGGACCGAACCTCTGCGCAAGAAGGTGCAGCGAGCGCAAAGGAACTGAATGGAGTGCATCAATACACCGAATCGATAGATAAAGAACGTGAACATACCTTCATTCTCGATGTCCCTGATGTTCCCGAGGAAAGGGATCGCAGGGGGACTGGGGATGGGATCGTGAGCGTCGGCCATGGTATTTGAAATAGAGGAGATGATGGTCAAATGCCAAGGAAATCACCTACTTTTATACCATCTAATTAGTCCTGATGAGGCGCACCGGATGCAGCTGCCCTGTTGATGCGCATGGCATGGTCTTTGAAGATACATTATCAACTACCGGATTTTTCGCGCTCGTCGGCGTTTGGGTCAGTGTTTCGGCACCAGAAAATACCTCTGGTACGCTGACAGCCTGATCATGAGTCGCCAGTGAGGACGAGTCAGACTTGATGTGTTGCCGGAGACTGGGAAACCCGGGCACCGTGTGCTGTCATATTGGTGACGTGAATCGCAGGCCTTCTGATGACTGGCACTTCAATGGCAAAAAACACGTTGGAAGACAGCACAGTGATTCTCTTCAATTATCATGTAGTCCACCGGGACCCAAGCCAGCCATTGCCGGATATCAATGGACTATCGCCGTCGGGGTGTGTCCGAGCTATGGGACGCGCGTCTCACCAAGGCCAATTTTTTTTTTACGAACAAGCGCAACGTCAGGCGGTGAGCACGAACCGTCGCGTTCGAGGGCTTGTATCATAGCTTGGGAATCTTGGGATGCGTGAATTCCGAGTGTGTGCTTTGTGCCGGTGTAACTTGCGATCTTACACACGAACTCCAAATCGTTACATAATGTCTATTTTAGCGCCTTTTAGCGACGTAAAGGCCGCGCTCGTGCCGCGTCCCAGTTTATCTCTGTACTACCATCAACGGCACAGTCGCTGAAAGCTCCTCTTTGGTCTCCTCGATTGGTTTTTCTCGACTAGCTTCTTGTGTCATCATGGTCGATAGCCAATGGCAGCTTCCCAACCCCTTGGCCGTTCCTAGGCTTGACCTTTTTATCCCAGCTCTCATGCGATGAGACCGAACTTAGGCTGTGCGACTTTTGAAAAGGGACGACTGCCTCTGGCAGTCTAAAATGTTCCTTGAAAAGCTTCGGATCGCGATTTCCTCTACTGAGACGGGCTTCGGCAGGCTACGCTGTGCACCCATATAAATATGCTCCATGGCCGTCTGCCTTGATTTTCGGTGACCCGGAGCTCGTGGCTTTACCTCCCTACGCAAGGCACTTGACCGCGACTATCGCGTCTGCACTACCTCGACGAAGGATGGCCACTCCACTTTCACAGTTTGACGGCTTCTATTGTAACTTGCCGCCTTTATATGTCGCACGTCAAAAGGAGGGAACGCTAACGGCTGCCTTTTATCATTGTCTTTCACGCTGTCTATCTTCAAAGGGCCGCCAATGATTGTCCTGCTCTACGATCATGCATTAACATTCGACGCAGAGGTGCGCCTCGTTTGGAGGGCCCCATGGAATCTTGCCAAATACCTCTTCCTCACGGTCTGTATCCTCCCCACGGAATATTCTCCACTCTGAGTACGCTGACTCTCTTCCACACAATTAGATTCGATATTCCATGCCATTGATCATGGGTGTTATTCTCTGCACCCGTACGACCTCTTGATAATTAAAACCATGCTCTCTAACACAGCTGACTTTGCCATGCAAATTGCTAGCCATATGGCTCACTCTACCGTACGCTTCACTAGTAACTCCCCCCGGGGCCACTCATTAAATACGACCGGCGAATGTTTACAGACCCGAGCGACAGGAGGCATTCATGACCATCGCAACGATGATTCCACCAGCAATTGCAGATAGTAAGCCAAGAGGTGTAGGCGAGATCCTCTCAAGCAATAACAATAACCGTTGTGTTATTCAGTTCTGCTGCTCTTGCGACTTTATGCGATATGGAAGCGAAACACTCTCATACTGATCGTTTCCCTTGTAATCTACGCTGCAAGTTACACCGTTATTATCGTTCTCACCGCTCTGGCCTTCGCGCAATTCCTAAAACTTGATCGAGGTAGCTACTCATCTCTGCTAAACGCATCTTTCTCACCGATTTTCTGATTTATCTCCTTGTTGAAGAACCATGGTTTGTTGATCCATTTGCCCTCCTCATCCCGGCAAGGGCTTGTACTGTAAGTGTCTTCCGCCCCTTCACTGAAACCCCCATCATTCCTGACTTTAGGTTCTATAGTTTGCCTTCGATATGTGGGCGTTGATAATGACGCTCATAAAGGCTGTAAAATATGCCAGGATTCAGCACATGCGGAGCACCTTGCTATACATTATCTATCGTGACGGCATTTTGTATTATGTCGCAATCATAGGTATGTACCTCGAGGATCTCGCTCGATGCACATGGCTTACTGCTTGCTTCGCTAGTAATTAAACTCTTCGTGCTTGTAGTATCTTCGCGCCCACAGGTAAATTGCCGTTTCTCCGTTTGTGATAGCCCGGTTTGACAGCCCTTTGGCTTAGCACACCACATTTCAAGTTGTGCCTTGGGATGATAACTTCCTGTTCGTCCTTCCTAATCCAAACAATCCCCCATGTCTCGCGGTCTCTTAATGACGTTCTTTGTTTCCCAGAATGTCTCCCGCGTTGACTGTCGCCTTCACCACGCGAATGTTCTTGAACCTACGAGATGTCCGCACCGAGGCAGAGTGGTCGGCCGCCACGAGCTTCCGGAAACCACCCAACTCCGATAACTCCGAATTCCAGCTTACCGAATGGTCGCAACCTGAGCCACAGCTTGACTCGGGATGGCAGTCGGAGCCATGGAAGCCATAGTCCGTGATCCAGACATCGGACACGTGTTTCTTGTTTCGTATCTTGTATGTCGGCTTCCGAGTCGCACTCTATACCAAAACGCCTATATTTCGCAGAGCCGTCTCTTCCATACGCATATTTGTTTTCTATGCATTCTTTGTATGTGCCACGTATGGCGCCCAGTCGTGTAGCCCGAGGTTGTATCAATCCATCCCATCGTAATCCCATGGCATTTGATCACGGTTTGGTTATATAGAAAATCCGCTGGTTCTTGAATCCCAATACCCACCAGGTGAATCAATTCAAACATGGCGGAGAGTTTGCGCTGACATAAGGTTTAAACTCTAGTCTCAGCGCTTGACGCTCAAACATGCATCATCCTTGTTCCTGAAATTACCCAGGACTCCCACCAAACATTCCATTAATGCAACAATGAACAACGGATAAAACGGGTCTGCGGTCTGATCTGTGCTGTCGCGGGTTTGAGTCGGACGTCACGGCGGCCGGGTGCTACATGTTTCTCCTCAATGTTTACATATATCCCGATCTTGCCACCGGCGCGTAAGTAGCAGCGGAGGTAGGTGCCTATGTACGTGTACCTTACGGGGCCTGTAGAGTTGATACGGAGCAAGTGACTCAACCGCCCGGTCTGTGGCAGGACATCGGCCATCGCAGCACTACCGAAGCAGAGCTGTACATTAAGGCTTGACGCTTTTTGACGGCTCGATTATCAACGGGTGCGTTTGGTTCCTAGATTATTGAGCGCTTGAGCAGATATTAATAGCTGCTTATTGGAGCTTTTGAAAAGGGGGCTCTCGCGCCTAATGCTCTTGAACTTTCGCTTGCACCATAAGTGGTGGATTGGGCAATAGCATTCAACTTTTCCGACCCCTAAGGCCTAAGCCATCTCAGGTCAGCGTCAAATGAATCGTTTCAAGTCCAGATCGGAGTAACGGCACTCAAGAAGAGAGAAGGGTAAAGAGTCATTAATCATTCGGCATATCGCCTCATCGCCCGTACCGGCCGCACCCCGGACGATCTCGCAAATGGTTCGGCAGTAAGTAACAGCCGGTGTCTCTGGAATGTTGGAGGCAACTACTTAGCGTATTAGTAAATGGGCTCGCCAAAGTATCTCCCATCTATTTTGCGGTGGCCTTCCAAATACAAGTGGCAAGGTCACAGCTCTCCTGCCGGCATGCCCTTGTATTATGTAGCCAGGCGAGGCGAGGAAACGATGCGATCACCCCGCTCATGCGCAAAAGCAACCTCAAACTGTCGCCCGAACGGCATCTCTTGCATTTCACGTCACCCTCATCCGGGGTAAGTTAATACAGCGAGGAGCATACAGGAGAAATTGTACAGGAAAGCGAAAGATTTGTACATACTCAGCTTTAAGTCCAAGATAGGTGACACAGGATATAAACGAGCGCCCTGCTTAGCCGAAGAGATCTCTCAAACTTGTAAGCGTGAAGGTACAGGTATAGGCGGGCCGCCTCTCCCGCAATGTACGTCCGCAGTTTCATTTGATCTCGTACTCTTCGTGTCGCAAGGATACTCTTTCGCGGATGTTCGTTTGAACGGCCCAGTCTTCGTGAGTCCGAACCCCGCGGAGGTTAAGAAACATTCTTGCCGTAAGCACGACAGAAAGAGTGCGAGCAAGTCTATTAGTTTATTCCAAAAACAGAAAATTCAGGCCGCTGTTTACAATGCTTAGCAGAATGGGACACTCACACAGGCGATATTGAGGTCATTGCCATCTATCACATAAATAGCTTGTAAGCTAGCACCAGTCAAAGATAGCAAGCTCTTAAGTACCTGACTGTCCGCAGCGCTAACGAATGTGCAAGCTCGCAAAACTTCGCGGGTGATTGTCAATATTATAAATCCATAGTAGTGCATTAGGATATACGCACCGGTCAAAACGACGAAGTAGCTCAAACCGTCTCGGAATATCACATAGAATATAGTTCCCCGGATGCCGTGATTTCTGGCCATTTGGATAGATTTGATAAGAGTCATAGCGAATGCTGCCGACTCGTAAAATAGCTGACAGATTTTTGTTCAGCCCGCAAAGCGACTTTCCGCAAGGAAAGGGCGACTTGCCGAAATTGACCAGGTAACATACACAATTGGGATTATCTGTAGGTCGGAGCAGGTCCCCCACAATACTGCGTATTCTGGGGGGCTTTAAATCAGCGGCCGTCAAGTTTTTCAAGTGGAAAGACGAACTGTTCATATTGGTGGCTAGCACCCCAATTGCGTAGGCGTATATGGTGTAATTGGCAACCAAAAGGGCGCCCATGAGAACAAATACTCTACGCTGCCGATTCCAGATAGCATAGACCCGAATGAACAGGAGAACTGGACAATTGCGTCGTAAGGCAACATGTCCGGATACGAGGGGGCAGATATACCTACGATCGATCACGAGTTGAGATGCCGTGAGAGTAGTTGTGTAGAGGCCAGTAAGGAGTCGGCAGTGCTCCAGAAGTTTATCGCCAGAGATTTTGCGAACAGCAAGCGGGTAGGCCCCAGATGTTGTTGTATCGCCGTGAAAACGATATGCACCTTCGATGAGCAACGTGATTTCCGTGGAATATCGAAGCTATTCCAGCAGCGCTAGTTGATTAGCTGGCGTTCGGTGCTTCATGCTCGCACACCCTTACAAAGAGGTAGAGAAATTTTGCCAGATTCCATGGCGCATTCCACACCAGTCGCACCTCCTCGCCAAACGTTATGGCGTGATCGTAGCAAAGTAGCGTGTAAACAGTTGCTATTATCGATACAGTGAAGATCCTAGTCTGAGAGCAGTCTCCGAGTCTTCAGGCCGAGAGAGGACTACGCACGAATGAGGTAGTATAGCAAGCTGACCCCAGTTGTCATGACTCGAGTGGTGAGTAGTCGAGGAGAGCACCGCGCTTACTCCTCGTTCTATGTCCTTTTGACTTCTGGAGATTCATTCATTCTAGTCCGCCCCTGTCAGTGATGAGACTCGCTTGTCCAAGGCCGTGGACGGTGGGGCTATCACTGCGTTTTGATCGGGCGACCTTCCATTGTAGTCCATTGTATGCGTTTTCAAACAGGTGTCTGAGGCTGCGCAGCTGCGCAACTGTTTCGAGCCTCGCGCACTAGTACTTACTAGTGGTGATAGCTGCCGATCACTCGTTCATAAAACGCTCAGCCGCTGATGATGATGATTGATATAGAGTCTATCGAGTCACTGACTGCGCATAGTGTCAACAGCTGTCAGCAGTAAGGCGGAAGCAAATTTGGTGTCTTATAAAGGTGGACCGTGCACCCTTACACAAGCGTCAGCAGGATCCAGCTTTTCTCTAGATGGCACAATGCATCAGAATATCTCCAAGCTCTACTACGGTATATTTTACTGCAGGGTTGTTGAGGAGAGCGAGTCCGGCACTTCGTCCGAAGCCGATTGCCGGGATTGCAACTCAGTTTCAATTCCTTTTTCATGCGTTTCGAGTTATACTTACTCAACACCTTAACCTGACCACCGTCTCCGAGAGCTAAGGTGACTCACGCGCTGATCGCGCCGCATTAGTTTCCAATAAAGGCGCCTGGCTCCCGCACTGCGATTTCCCCCGGCTCAGCTCTCGAGTCAGGGTGGTTACCTCATCTGGCATGCTGCATCTTCGCGCGGAGAGTGCCGATCGAGCCAGAAGCTGTCATAGGCCGAGCCTATGACGAATACCCCTGCGCAAAGTCTTTACGATGGATTACACTCGCGATAGAGAACTCGGAGCGCTCCTCAGCCGATAGGACCTATGTCAGTGCGCTCTGACTAGCGGGATGACTCGTTTGCTCTACCAATGACAGCCCACATCTCTGGGATACTGAAGGTGACCAGCACGATCCCACTCTCACGCGCAAAAGCGGGAGCTGCCAAGCCGCGATCTCAAATGTCAGGTGACTACTTTGCGCCAAGTGGCAGGAGTGGTATTCTTTGCAGTTCATAGTATCACCCTCGTCTAGGGAGCGTGTGTAAATTGATATAGTGGAGGGCACCACACGAGAAAGTATACGTATACAAGGAAGCGAAAAATCCGTACATACATAGCTTCGAGCCCAAGGTAGATAATATCAAATATAAGATGACCAGCCTCAGCCAAATAGGTCCCCCGAGACTTGTGAAAACAAAGCTATGGGAGGACACACCCCCTCCCCATCATATGTCCTTGTCTACGGTCTCATTCGATTTCGTATTCTTCGTGTCGTAAGGTTACTGTTTCACGAATGTTTGTTTGAACGGCCCAATCTTCGTGAGTCCTAACCCCGCGGAGGTTAAGAAACATTCGTGCTGTCAGAACGACAGAGAGAGTGCGAGCAAGCCTACCGTTTAGATTTGAAAGAAAGAACAGAAAGTTCATGCCGTTGCTCGTGGTAGCTAGCGAAACGGAATACTCACACAGGTGATATTGAGGTCATCGCCATCTGTCGCATAAATAGCTCGTGAGCCGGCGCCAGTCAAAGATGGTGCGCCCTCACCTGACTGTCCGCAGCGCTAGAGAATGTGCAAGCTCGCAAAACTCCGTGGGGCGACTTTCAGTACTCATAAACGCTTATCACGGTAATGAATTGAGAGCGCATACTGGTCAAAACGACGAAGTAACCTAAGCCATCTCGAACTATCACGTAGAATATGGTTCCCTGGATGCCGTGGCTTCTCGCGACTTGGATTGATTTAATGAGGGTCATAGTGAATGCCACCGACTCATAAAACAGCTGCCAAATTTCTCGATTAGTGAGCAAAGTAGAAAACTTCTCAGAAAAGGAGCGACTCGCCGAGATTGACCAGGTAACATATACCAGTGGGATTATCTGTAAGTCGGAGCAGGTGCCCCACGATATCGCATGTTCTGAGGGATCAAAATCAGGGGCTTCTCAAGTCAAGATTTCAGGTGGACGGACGAACTGTTCATATTAGTGGCTAACATCCCTATTGCGTAGGCGTACACGACGTAATTGACAACCAGAAGGGTGCCCATGAAAACGAATACTCTGCGCTGCCGATTCCAGATAGCATAGACTCGAATAAATAGGAGGACTATATAATCATGCTGCAAGATGAGTAACATGGCTGAACACGAGGGGGCAGATTTGCTCACGATCTATCACGAGCTGGGACGCCGTGAGAGCAGTTGTGTAAAGGCCAGTAAGAAGCCGACAATGACGTAGAAGTTTATCGCTAGCGTTTTGGCGAACAGCGAGGGGGTAGGCTCCCGATGTTGTTGAATCACCGTGGAACCGGTATCCAGCTTCGATGATCAACCTCATTTCCGTGAAATATCGAAGCTGTGCGGAACCCAGCAGTAGTGCCGCGGATTAGCTCGCATTCAGCGCTTCATGCACGAGGGCGCCCTTACGAAGAGGAAGAGAAACTTTGCCAGATTCTATGGCGCACTCCACACTAGTCGCACCTCCTCGCCAAACGTTATGGCGTGATCGTAGCAGAGGAGCGTGCCGACAGGTGCTGAATTATGAGCAAAAAGGAGCCCATGTCTGAGAACAGCGTCCAAATTTCTAAGTCGGAAGATGACCACGCACGAATAAGGTATAGCAAGTTGACTCCGGCTGTCATAATAGTTCGAATGGTGGGTGGTGGAAGGAAACACCGTGCTTCCCCCTCGCTCTGCGTGCTTTTGACTGCTGGCAACCCATTGATTCTCGTCCGCTCCTGTTAGTGTCAGTGCCAAGGTTCGCTTATCCGAGACCATGGGGGCGATCACAGCATTTTGATCGCAGTTGACAATGATCGCGCGTTGCAATTGAGTACTTCGGATTGCCTTCTGTTGGATGCGCAGCGCCTTTCCTCTTTTGGCAGCCAGTAGTACTTATCGTGCGAGCTGAGCTGCCAAGTAGTAGCTGCCGATCCGAAATCTAGTTACTAAAGCCCTTGAAGCGTTGATGGTGATAGTCGCTAGCCGTCGACGCCGAAGCCCCGAAATCGAGTTCAGTCGAAGGAAGTATATTGTGCCGTGTCTGTAGCCCGTAGGGCGGGAGCAAATCAATTAGTGCTAAATAACCTGCCGTCTTAAAGGCAGCGCTTCATTCTGTCCAGCTCTACTCGGCCTTGAAATTAAGATGCTTGGCTTCGGCTTTGCAATCTAATGCAGACGCTTAAATGACGCAAAGTTAGAAGCTTGGTGCCCTCCGGAGCCTTGGATAACCGGAGTGAAAATGATATATCAAAGTGCGTGTGCGAGTAACTATTAAAAAAGCTGCAGCCTCAATTTTAGCAATCGTGAAAAGGCAGAAAATTAATATAGGAATAAGTATCAGCGAACGTCCGTCCAGCTGAAAAAAAATCAACCAGATGATGCCCCAACGCTTGCGAGGGTAGAGCTGAGGGGAATACTCCCGCTCCCTTCCCTCGTGTACTCGCAGCTTTCGCCCCGTATGATCTCACACTCCTCGTCTCGCAAAAGCACTCTTTCGCGAATATTTGTTTGGACGGCCCAATCCTGGTGAGTCCTAACCCCGCGGAGGTTTAGGAACATTCGAGCCGTAAGGACCACAGAAAGGATTCGAGCAAGTCTATTATTTAGTTCAAAGAGAGGGGATTAATTCAAACTGTCGCTTGTAATGGCTAGCAAAACGGGTGACGCACACTGATATCGAGGTTACGGACAGCTGCCGTATTAACGATCGGATAGCTTGTAAGTAAAGTGGTGATCGCATTTAGTAAATTCTTACCCGACTGTCTGCAGCGCTAATGAATGCGCAAGCTCGCAGAACTGCGCGAGATATTTGTGGGTATTCAGAAAATGTTGAAATTATAACGGGCTGGAGGATACGTACTAGTCAAAACGACGAAGTAACTCAGGCCGTCTCGGAATACCACATAAAATATAGTCCCTCGGATACCTTGATTTCTCGCAATTTGGATAGACCTAACGAGAGTCATAGCGAATGCCACCGCTTCGTATAATAGCTGGCAATGCATCCTGTTTAGCACAAAATGATCTGCCTTAGGAAAAGGACGACTTGCCGAAAATGCCCAGCTAACATACACGGGTGTGATTATACGTAGATCGGAGCAGGCTCCCCAGAATAATGCCCTCTCTAAGAGGTCAAAGTCAATGGATGGAAAGGTCAAATCACTCGGGCGGGTAGACGGACCGTTCATGTTGGCGGATAGCACCCCAGGCGCGCATGCGTACATGACGTAATTGACCACAAAAAGGACGCCCATGGAAACGAGTACTTTAAGCTGCCGGCCCCAAATGGCGTAGACCCGAATGAATAGAAGAACTAGGTGATTGCGCCGTAAGATATGACTGAAGACGAGAGGTTTTGAATGGACCTACGGTCTCCTGCGAGGCACGACAATGTGAAAGCAGTTGTGTACAGGCCAGTGAGAAGTCGGCAATGATGCAAAATTCCATCGCCAGACATTTGGCGAATAACAAGGGGGTAAGCTCCACTTGTTGTCATATGGCCGTGAAGCCGATAGCTACCGTCAATGAGCAAGGCGATTTCGGTGAAATATCGAAGCTAGTCGCAACAAATCCCAGTAGTGCCGCATGTGATTAGCTGACGTTCGGCGCTTCATACGCAATTGCACTCTTACGAAGAGATAGAGAAATTTCGCTAGATTCCACGGCGCATTCCATACTAGGCGCACCTCCTCGCCAAACGTTATGGCATGATCATAGCAAAGCAGAGTGCAAACAGTCGCTGTTGCCAAAATGGAGGAGTAACAGATTTGAGAGCAGTCTCTAAGTCAGGCCATAAGGTGACTACGCACGAAAGAGATAGTACAGCAGGTCGTCTCCGGAGGTCGCTACCATGATTTGAAAGGCAGCAAGCAGCCACCGTTAGTGGAAGAGGACCGAGTGGTGCGCTTCACCCCCTTTTTTTACGCTTTTGAGCGTCCTGCCAGTGTTGAGTAGCCTGCCCGAGACCGCGAATGATCTCACCATCTTGATCGGAGTTAGCATTCTCCTGCTGTATGCACGTGCCAGCTGCGTCTAAATTGAGTACAGTGGATCCTCCAGCCCTCCGACCTCAGAATCTTCCGAACTTCTCTGCGGCTGCTATGCGCCCTATCGGACAGCCTGACAGACTGCCGTTGCGCTGCTACGTTATGTGGCTACGTTTCGAGCAGCCAAAGGCAGCCCGTCCTGTCCATCTTTACTTTTTTCTACTTCGGTCGTAGCAGAACTCTTGACTTTGATTCTGCGATCTGCTCCGATGGGTCCCAGATGTGCTGCCCTTCTTTCGCACAGAGAGCGGAGAGCGGTGAATACAACGCCTAGCTCGTGACTCGGCCAATATTAGCACCCCAACAGCATATATCTGGCCAACTGGGAGACGGCCTGGCTTCTGAAGTCGCCGAGGTGCACTGTTTTGTGGGCTCCCCGCTAGTCAGGACAACGCCCCAGTGATTATTTGCCGTAAGAAGGTTGAACAGACGACGCCATAAGCTTGCTTCCTACGCCGATCGCTCGCGGCAAGTCGGCCATAGCCTGTAGACCGAAGCCCAAGTTGACGGCTGATAGCATCTTCGGGCACGGAAGGCCTGGTGATATGCCCTAAAGAAGTAGGGTAATAATTAGCAAAATTCATCTGAGCAGCACTCCCATTTCGTGGATTTTGAGGTGATCATGTCAGAGAAGGCTCAAAAGAAGCGCCGAAACTGGGATGCGCGGTGAGAGGAAGCCCGGTGTAGACGCATGCCGCTATAGTCGTAGTAACCATCTTGAGTCTTGACACTAAAGGCGGTAATCTGCTGATCGCCTTCGGTGCTTTTTCGAACTTCGCACCCCAGCAATTGCAAGATGCTGCTCAACAGCGTGAATAATGTGGCCCCGCATTAAACCACGGCCACTCACTTCAAATGGCTTGGCTAACAAGCCTGAGCGCGCGCTTTCTTTGGTCGTAGTATCTCAAACGTGTGGCTCTCTCTTGGTGGTAGAAAAGCTTCAACATTGAACAGATACCGCTGGAGTTGAAACGGCGCTTGAGTAAGGAGCGTTACATAAGATGATCATTAGATCGTTAATATTTGGCGGATTTCACTTGAACGAGAACAACCATGTCTGCAGTGGAATCATCGCTCAGGGAGATCGGCGACCTTACTGACGCTGAGATATTCGCGCTTACACAGAATATTAAAGACGAAGAGGCCAGCCGAAATGTACGTCTCCACTCTCGCTACTATTCGTATCGGGTTTGCATCCCGATTTAACCCTTATGAATCTATCATCGCAATCAGCCATTGATATCGCCTCTGGAGCCCCTCTCTACTCTCAAAACCGAATACGAGGCGGGCGCTCAGGCCTTTGTGCGGAAGATCGAGAGCTTGCAGCAGCCACCGCACTCGTTTGCCGGGATTCGTCGCGCACGAGGGGATGGCAATTGCTTCTACACTTCAACAGCATTTGCATGGATAAGCGGCATGATGAATCTTACGTCGGAAAATAGGAAATCTGTTGTAGAGAGTGCTCTCCTGGACCTTGAAAAGAGCCTAAATTCACTGAAGGCAGTGGGATTCGAACCTATTGTTGTGCGTTCTCTCTTTGCTCTACGACACCTCTCATGCTCATCTAATTTGCGATAGTATGAGGATTTCTACGAAGTCTTGACTGATCTCATTCGCAACATCCTATATCCGGTATCTACCGGAACGGTCTTGAACCCTGCATCACTTCTCCAACAATTCCAAAACGCAGAAAGTATGTCGCCACATACTTTTCTTGAAGTCTTTAGCTGATGCCCCGTAATCAGCCGTGAATTCAATCGTCATCTTCCTCCGTCTCTTGATATCTTCCTACATACGCCTCCACCCAGACGACTTTGAGCCGTTCCTGTTCAACCCTGACACGGGCGATATGGTTGATATCAAACGATTCTGTGAGGGATGGGTCGAAGCTGTGGGGAGGGAAGCAGGCATGTCAGCCGTCCTTATTCCTAGCACGCTGATTTCTTATTCGATATCACCGCTCTATGAATGCTAGATCACCCCCAGATACTCGCCCTCTCTCGCGCCCTCAAGCTCCCGATCCACATTGCCTACCTCGATCGCTCGGGCGGAGACTCGGGAACGGGTAAAGTCGACCTTGTGGAGTTTGATTCAGTCGAGGGCGAGACGTCACCCATTCTCGTGACGCTATTGTATAGGTGAGCCAGTTCCTCTCGTTGTTTCAGTGGGACAGGGATTTATCGGCTGCGTTATACAAGGCCGGGGCATTATGACATATTGGATAAGAAAGCTGAAGAGCCTGCCGAATTTTTGGTGTCGTGATCTATGAGGGGTAAGTCCCCTTTCCTTCTCTGTGCGCTGCTTTCGACTGACGCTGTACCTATCAACATCTGGGAAGAATAACATCCAGCGGCCCAATTTGAGTCGTGTGTCTTTTATGCGTGCATCGCGTAGATTCCATACTGAATCGCACCGAATGGGTATGCGTGCCTTGACTGGTTCCCGATAAAGTACGCCGACGACGCAATGAGCCCGCGTTCCAAACTCTCAGAGCCTCTTTGTCTCAGCGGGTCCTTAAATTTTCATCGTCCGGAAAATAGTTGAAGGAAGTTGGCAGAGGCTTGCATATCGCAGACGTGAGGGCGGTCGTCTATAGAGCGCCTTGCCATCCGTCTGGGGCATGAGAGTGGTGTCGGTGCTAAATTCAGTAGAGTGAACCGCAAAAGCGTAAGAAGGACAAAGCAAAGAAGGCATTTAACTTGCAAGACAGTGATGGCTGATAATCGGGGTCGCTGGACACCAAGAGGGAATCCGACCCCGCTGCAACACTCCGGGAGAGCAGTACCTACTACAGCGGGACTTGGGGCAGGAGGTCTACAGAATTCCAACATCCGATGACTTGTGAGCTGAGCTTCTGACTGCACGAAAAATCACTGTGGCAGGATGGGCGACCCGTGTACGCCAAGTATAAATACTTGTGTGGTATTACACCTGTACATGATGTGTGTACAACAGCCCGCGCATCTTCCATACCTATTGGCGTCGTGAGCTCGCTCACGCATTCAGGCTATCTCAAGTTCTGAGACGATATTGGATCGAATGAAGGATAGAGCAAACTAACATACAGCATCCGCGAGAGCAAAAAAGAAAAAGCAAAAGCAAAAGAACCTATCAGAAATCCGCTGCGCGCCCCCGACTCAGAGAGCCGGCACGTCCTCGAGTGCGCCCCAAAGGCGCACATGTTCTCGGTGTAAGGCGGCAAGCGTCGTCTCATCGACTAGGTTTGAAGAAGTGGCAATTGAGAAATTGCGGGACTCGGTCAGTTACTATAAAATAGATCCTGATCGAGTTGGTCTGAAGAAAAAAAGAGAGAGCGAGGAGGGCAGGTATATATACAAATTTGTCATGGTCCGTGCGCGGACCCTCGGATGCATCAATTGTGGCCGGGACTCACGAGTCACTATCATAGACCACCATCCGGCACGTCCAAGAGGAACACCAGGGGCCTATCTTCGTAACCATCTCTCCTGCGACTTGAGTGACTCTATCTCTGAGCTTGTATGTCCACATTCGATTGCATTGGACTCAGACGCCCCTCAAATCTTGGTCTCCCGAGCTCATCATGAATCACAATTTATCTTATTATCGATGCCGAGTGCTTGTGAACGCAGTACAATAAAAGCTACGAGCTTGAACACTGTACCGTATAACAAAAAAACAACGGGCAGCTTCTCATCTTTGGCGAAAAATGGTACAAGCCATCAGCGCAAACTTTCTCAGAGGGAGATACCCAACGCAGCGATGATTTTCTGGAAATCGGGTGTGCCGAACCCGGTGACGGGATCCCTGCGCGCGCATCGAGGTTCAGAAGGGCTCGGCCACAAGCAAGGAACACGCGGAGTGCATCATCAAAATGCTACGCACCAACCAACGGTGGCGTTGAAGCCTGGTGTCCCGCATCCCGGGTTATTTCCGACAGTAATATCGTTGAGGACCTTCTGGCCACGGGTGTAAAGCCATGGATTTCTTCGCCCGGCAAGGAAAATGCGCCATCAGTCAGTGGTCGCATCCAGCCAGTCCAGCTTAAACTTACAAGAAGCCAAGGGGAGGCTTCCCGCTTGCCACGAGCGCATCATTCACAAGCGCGATGACGCCGGCGAATGTGGGCGAAGACGCGCTCGTCCCACTGAACAAAGACGTGGTTCCATTCACGATGGAGGGGAGGTTCTCGCCGAGAGCGGAGACGTCTGGAATGGCGCGGCCTGATTTGTTATATAAGCCGGCATATGTGTTTCCGAGTCCTGCGATATAGGCGTTGACTATTTGGGATTGGTAGGCTGGTTGAGCAAACTGTGGGATAGGTTAAAATTAGTGAGCGTTGGCAGAAAAGGAGGGTATTTTCTCTGACATAGTTACTGTTGGGCATGCAGCAGGTGCAGGGGGGAGGTTAGATCAAGACTTGTGGGGGTTGAGTGTAGTGGGCGTGCACCTAAAACCACCGCCCGAAAATTGGCCGCGGTTTCAGGGATGCCAGTAGTCGCCCCGACAGAGGTAATGCTACGCTCGCAGAAGGTGCCTTAGCGACTCACCTACAACGGAGAGATCGAGAACAGCCAAGGCACGTACTACGGACATGCCGCGGGGAACAGCGCCCCCGGAAACTTCCCAACGCACGTCGACTTGCTCGGATCAGCCTCTCCGTCCCCCACGCCCCCATCTCCGGACGATGTGAGCAAGGTCACTCCGCGTGCGCCTAGCTTGGCGAACTCGGCGCACACACGTGCCGCGTAGTCGCGCGGAACGGTTGTCTCGCCTTCGCCATAGCTATTGGTGATTGTTTGTGGGAGTTTTTCGTCGGTCTGGTTGAGGAGAAACTCGAGCCAGTCTGCGTATGGCTTTTCATCATCACGAGTGGAGTGAGTAGGGTGAGGACTAAGGTGAGGGTGGTAGGATGCTTACCTCGTTATCGTCGCTTGGTTCTGGGGGTACAACAGGGAGAACCCCGCCGGTACTATAAAACTGGGATAGCATTTGAGCTTTGTAAAAGAGTGCGTGTTCTTTATGAGGAAGCTTACTATGGTTGGGGTCGGGAAGCTGAGTCCGCTAGCGTATTGAGTGTCGCCATTCTGTCAAACGGTTTTAATTACTGAGCTCATTGCGAGCTTGACGAACGGACGAGACTCACCGCCTCATCACTGGCGGCGCTTCTGTTTTGAGAGTTTATACCGCCTGACCGAGGGGAGTCAATATTTGCCATATACCAAGCGTAAAATATTAAATAGGATAATTACCGTTGACTAGAACTGTGGTAAATTTCGAATCTACGGCCTGAGGTAGATACTGGCTATAGAATTCCTTGAGATCATCGTAGTTGGCATACGACCCTTCAAAAGATTCAATTAAGTCTGATGATGTTAACGATCGATCCAGCGAAGCACGTACCGAGGAATCTGTAAAGGAAATTATGTACGAGATGAGCGAAAAAACCCTCCCCGGGCAACTATAATTTCATGAGCAATTGACAAACCCTGTGACCCCAATCTTATTCCTGCCCGCCGCCTTCGCCTTGTACCCAGTGGTTTTATACAAATCCGATATGCACTTTACCGTAGCTGTAGACGAGCAGTTGGTCGCACGCTGTCCAGCAATCGCCTTCTCCAATGTAACATGCGAAAAGGAGCGCATAGCACGCATATCGCTCCCAAAGTACGTCGTAGGCTGAACGACATCGACATGCTCGTGGAGATACTCGGGGAGGCTATAGCTCTGCGCGCGGACAATCTCCGCCCCGCTCTCGGCGTTCTTGTACACATGGTATTTGGTATCGAGCATGGACTCGGCCTGGCGGACAGGCACCACGACGGTGATCCAGTCTTGCGCGGGCGAGCGCCCGAGTGCGGGGCCCTCGAGGCCGTGCGACGCGAGCCATTGCTCGACCTCGCTGAGTGTGCCCGGGTGGGGCGCAACGAGCGCCTCGACCTCTTCTTTCGACAGATGCAAGCCGTAGCGCGCATGCGCGGGATCGCTGACTTGGAATAGTGCGTCTTCGAGCTCGGCGAAGCGAGACTGGGGCAGGCCGATACGTAATTTGATCGTATGGTGCGCAGGGGGCGTGCCGTGGAGGGTCCAGCCTCGAGGGATGTTCACGAGGCTGTTTTTGACGACGGGCACACAGCGTTTGGCCGCGGGGGAAGCAGCGGTAAGGGTGCCGAGGGCGACGACGAGCGCGTAGAGGGGGAGTTGAATTATGATCGTGGGGCGAACGAGCAAAAGCAAGAGCCAATGCTTTTATAATGCCATGGCGATCACGTAGCGCGTCAGATTGGCACGGTCACGATACATCATACCACCATCATACACATGGTCGCAGATGTTTAGTGGACAAGATTAGCACGGGCCCGGTTTGAATCGATGTCACCGATACAGCGTGACAACGCAAGCTACTCCGCCGCCGTCAACAGAAAGGAGCCCTACTTACTTACTAATATTTGGTACATAGGGAACTTTCGAGCGCTTCTCCAGGTTGGAGATTCGTACGGGCCCGAAGCGTTGGGGAGAGAACAGTATTTTTAGGACAGCGCCGACGACCCATTCCAGCGATTTGTAGGAAACAATCGCTGTGCCACAATGCCCACAAAAGTATGTACCGTAGTAGACTCAGTTCTGTCAACGTTGTATATATTATAGCGATGAATAGGCGTTCTGGAAAATACTAGTAGCAACATACGCGAATAAGGAGTGTCAAAGCAGTAGAGGTAGACTAGGTCGAGATGTTTCAATTTACAGAAATCAATTAACTTACCACCTCGCACACAAACTCCGATCACTACCCAGCCAGCGCCGGCCGGTAGGCACAATCCGCTACACGTTAAGACCCAGCGCAGCGACGATCTTCTTGAAGTCGGGCGTCCCGAATCCAGTCACAGGATCCCTACCCCACAAGAAAGCAACATAAACACATGATAAAGCAAAATGAAGCGAAGGTGAGTGCGAGCGTACCATCCTTGAGCAGCGCTGAATCCTGCCGTCCCGCACCCCGGGTTGTTCCCAGACGTGATGTCATTAAGAGCTTTGTATCCTCCGCTGTAAAGCCACGGGTTCCTACAAATAAAACCAGATATCAGCGCCATAAAAAACGGCTTTAGCAAGATCAGAAACTAGGGGGCAAGGACTCACAAAAAACCAAGAGGCGGTTTCCCGCTGGCGATGAGCGCATCATTCACTAGCGAAATCACCCCCGCGAACGTCGGGGATGATGCACTTGTCCCGCCGATGCTACTCTCCTTCCCACCTTCGAAGATGCGGAAGCCGGTGCCTTGCGCTGCGACATCTGGGTAGGCCCGTCCGGTCTTGTTGTAGAGTCCCGCGTTAGTGGCGCCAAGGGCGGCGATGTAAGCGTTTACAGCGGAGGATTGGTAGGATGGTTGAGCAAACTGGGTGAGGGTAGAATGGGAGTTAAGTAGGTTGGGGCAGAACGTTAGAGCATTGATGGGGAGGGACGTACGTAGTTACTGTAGAAATGCAGGAGTAAGGAGTAAGCCGAAATCTCGTCAAGAAGCTGTTAGCATGCAGTGGTAGGAAATGACGAACCTGAAGCCTCCACCAGAAAAATCCACAGCCGTCTCAGGTTTGCCCGTCGTCCCACCCACAGCCGTCACGCTAAGATAAAGGCACAAAAAAGAGACAAGCATGGGTTAACTCCCCCCCTAAAAAGAGATTCTGCGGCAATAGCACCCACTAAGGACAGCTCACAGGGAACGCCGGTATGAACTTGGGGGTAGCATTCCCATCATTCGACACGCACTGGCTCTTGTCCGATTGGCCACCCGGACCCACGCCCGAATCGCCAGAGGAAAAGAAAAGCGTGACGCCACGCGCGCCGAGCTGAGCGAACTCGCTGCATACACGGGTGGCATAGTCGAGCGGCACGGTCTGCTCGTCGTCACCGTAGGACGTGCTGATCGTTTGCGGGAGAGAAGGTTGTTGGAGGACGTAGTTGAGCCAGTCAAGATAGGGCTGGGCGCGATGGGAGCCATTGATAGTTTAAAAAAGATGAGCGTGAGCTATACGTTGCCAAGAGATGAAGCAAGTGAGCAGCGAACCTCGTTGGTATTCATTTGCCCAGGAGCTGGGTTCCCAGCAAGCGGCGGCGATCCTCCAGTGCTCCAGAACTAGGGGACGCCGATTGGGATGGCGGAGAGTACACGCAACGGCGAAGAACTCACTGTGTTTGGCGTTGGATAGGTGAGTGCGCCCGCATACTGAACGTCGAGGGCCTAAGTGAATGTTGACCATATTGAGTATCTACACCAAATGAAATGAATGAAAAAGGACGCACCGCTTCGGCACCAGATTGAGAGGGATCCTGGAGGTTTTGGCCACCTAGTTTGATGATAAATCAAGGGTCGTTCTACACCGTTCAAGATAATGCTCGGCGTTTACCGTTAATCACGACCTCCGTGAAGGTAGAATCAGCCGCAGCGGGCAAGTATTTTTGGTAAAAGGTCTTCAGATCCGCGTGGTTTGCGTACTGGTCTGTGTAAACAATAGCAGAGTCAGAACCAGAAAAAAAAATGGTGAGGATGGCGCGGTTGTCAATTACTTACTCAAATATCTATTGAAACACATGGAATGAATACATAAGCGGTCGATAAGCAAAGGAGCGGCACACACCCCGTGATTCCGATCGAGTTTTTATCGGTCGCTTTCGGAGTGTAGTTGGCAGTGTTGTACAACTGTTGTAGACAAGCAGGCGTAACCTGGGTAGCACAGCTGGTATCCGTTTCGTTGCCTGGTACCGCCGCTACAACTTCAACGTGGGATGTGATCCCGAAAGCGCGCAAGCCTCCGCCAAACATGGTGGTGGGTTGGATGACGTCGACGTGCGGGTGCAGATACTCGGGAAGACTATAGCTCTGGGTGCGCACAATCTCCATGCCGGACTCGGTGTGTTTGTACACATGGTACTTGGTGTTGAGCATCGACTCCGCTTGGTGAACGGGCACCACGATGGTGATCCAATCCCGCGCCGGCGAGCGGTCGAGAGCGTCGACGGCAAAGCCGTGGGAAGCCAACCACTCCTCGACGTGAGCAAGGCTTTCTGGCTGAGGCGCGACGAGGGCCTCGACCTCCTCTTTGGACAAGTGCGAGCCGTAGTTCGGGTGAGCGGGATCGCTGACTTGGAACAGCGCACGCTCAAGATCGGCGAAGCGGGATTGCGGAAGCCCGATGCGTAGCTTGATCGTGTGGTGCGTGGGGGGCGTGCCGTGGAGCGCCCAGCCTCGTGGAATCTCGGCGAGGCTGCTCTTGACGACGTGGACACGCCGCTCGGCGGCGGGGGAGGCAGCGACGAGGGCGCCGAGGACGGCGAGGGCGCAGAATTGGAGTTGGACCATGGTGGTGGGCGAACGAACAGCGAGAACAGCGGAAATTGATGCTTTTATAGCGCCATGGCAATCGCGTGCACACGTCGCGCGTCAGACGCGCGATAACGACGCGGTAGCACGTGACGTTTCGGCGTATCAGCCGGATGCAGCCGGATGCAAGCGCAACGCTTTGCACATGGCTCCCATCATCCTCCCGCCCGAGGTCATCGGCCAGGTCATCGAGGCCACGGACCGCAGCGGATCCGTGTATCGGTACGCGTACGTCCGCGATGCGGAGGCCACCGTCGCGCTCGCGCGCCTGGCCCGCGTCAGCCGCTCCGCTCACGCCTGGGCCATCCCGCTGCTGTACGCTCGCGTCGCCCTGTGCACTACGAAACAGCTGGCGGATTTTATGGCCGCCCTTGGCGATGCTATCTCCCCAAATTCACGGTTCCAGCACGTCCACGCACTCTACATCGATAGAGAAGAGATCAGCTCTATATCTACGGACTGGGCCTACACTATCATCACGACGCTCGCTCCGGCGTTGCGGCGCCTGTCCATCAACCCCGCCCTAACCACATCCACTCCGCCACAGGCCACGGATATCCTTGGAGACCCTTCTCGGCGCGCGTTGCTCACCGAGTTTGCGACCACGCAATGGTACCTTTTTGTCCTATGGACGGCTGGAAAGCCTGAAGTGCGGCCATTGTGGGCCAGTCTTCGCAGGCTCGCGCTCTACGATATCGACCTTGCCGAGGTCCTTCCTTGCTTGTCATCTTTCCCGCAACTCGAGCACTTGGTTTTCGTGATATCTGCCGCATCGACAATAGAGCCCCTGCCCCCCGTTGGAGCCTACACCAAGATCGTGCTTCCGCGTTCTTTGAGACGAATTCTTTTTGTCGCTGGACGCGTCCCTAAATACATCGTCTATCTTCGTGAATGGGAGCGCGTCTTTGGCACTATCGTGTCCCGACTTGATATCGACCTCAGTATCCGGTTTCATATTCTCTCTTTCATCGTTCCTCGGGGAGAACTAATCCGATTCACCCGATATCGTCGCTGGATGGAACGTGCAATTAAATCGGGGGTGATTTGGGAGCTTGATGGGCTGCCTAGCGATAGGCTTGAGCTAGCTGCGACAGACAAAAACAGTACTGTCGGAGGGTAGGGTAGGTGAAGGTGCTTCCTCTAGTGTCAGCGCTTTTCTCTATACCGACAAAGATTAGTCCTCGTTCTCTCTTTTTGCATGATGTCGAGATATTTAGTGCACTAGCGGTCAGCCACTTGTACTTAGCTGTATTTCCCGGCCGAGCACTTGCGATTGCATGGCGAGGAATTGATGCGTGTACCTTTTTACATTTGAGCCAATAATATTTCTCACAGTAACGCAAGCCGGATGCAACCGCTGCGTTTGCGCATGGCTCCCATCATCCTGCCGCCCGAGGTCATCGGTCAGATCATTGAGGTCATAGATCGGAGCGGAGAGTTCGTGTGTCGGTATGCATACGTCCGCGACGCGGAGGCCACTGTCGCCCTCGCGCGCCTGGCCCGCGTCAGCCGCTCCACCCACGCGTGGGCAGTCCCGCTACTCTACGCCCGCGTCGCCCTGCACACGAAGAAACAGCTGTTCAGCTTTGTGGATGCCCTTGATCATGATGATGCCTCGCGATTTCGGCACGTTCGCGCGCTCTACATCACTCAAAGCCTGAACATTCGCGTTATGCCCGTGAGCTGGGCCCGTAGTATTATCATGACGCTCGCTCCGACACTGCGACGTCTCTCCATCAACCCTTTACTATCCCACCTTCCGACAAGCATAGATATCCTAGACCCTTCTTGGTGTGAATCGCTTACCGAATTTGCGTCCATGCAAATTCTTCCCTTTGCATTGTGGACGAGGGAGCCCGAATCATGGCCATCATGGGTCAGTCTTCGCCGGCTCGCGCTCTACCGTGTCAAATTCTCCGCTGTCCTTCCTCGCCTGCCATCCTTCCCGCAACTCGAAACCTTGGTCCTTGTGGGGGGATCCATCAGGTCGCTTCTAGGACCCCTGCCCTCCGTCGAGTCCACCGCTACAGTCGCCTTTCCGCGCTCTTTGAGACGAACTCTTCTTGCCATCGGGCGAGCTCATGACTACGTCTCCTCCCCTCGCGACTGGGAACTCATCTTTCGTACCATCGCATCTCGCCTTCAAATCGATACCAGAATTCAATTCCGCACCCTTCCTGTGGACCCCCAATCTACCCCATATGATCGCTGGATGGAAGATGCAATAGGGTCCGGGGAGATTTGGGAGCTCGATGGGCTATCTGCCGATGAGCTTGAATTAGATGGGACAGATATACCGAACAGTGTTCAGGGTGGAATTGCAGGGAGTTGAATCGACCAAAGACCGATCATGCATCTCTCGGCGCGAAGATTTGAAGTATCTTTCCCCATACCTTAGCCTACAAAAAAACCAACCTTTTCGCTTTATAGCTTGTATCGAGACGTAGTGACTGCCTAGGAGCTATGGTTGGACTGGCCGGGCTCGGAGCTCAACAACAAGCTAATCGGCCAGGGCTCCCGCACCAATATTGTCGGGATAGCGATATGCGAGCCGTGTCACTTTGTTAAAGAAAACGAAACCATCACCCGGCTCCGTGTAAATGCATTCAGCAGTGCTGGCCCCGTCAACGACGATTTCAGCACGCTTCGCGCATCCTACATCACTCAAAGCCTGGACATCAGCGTTATATCCATTTGCGCTTGTTCCGATATTGCCAGCGGACTCTCTGCTAAAGCATTTCTATCCCACCTCGCCAGCTATGGATATTCAAGACCCTTCTCGGCTCAGCACTCGCTTAACGCGTTCGCCCAACCAAGCCCCTCTGTGATGTGGTGGGCGAAGAAGTCCGAGTCGTGGCCATCATATCAACCGTCCTTGACGGGCGCACCATGAGCTAGAGGGTAACATGACAGATGCAAACGCTACGGTCTTTCTCTGCAAGCTCAAGAGTACCTCTAATTATTGTCACAAGGAAATATCCTACATACTTGGCAAACACAAAAGTCCTGATGTACAATATTCCTTCCGTTACACGCAACTTATCCAAGTTCTACCCAAACCAGACACCCGAGGATATTAAACTCTGACATCCCTCCTCAACCAAAATCGAGCGAATATTGGGGTGCGTGCGAGGAATAATCTTCCGAAAGGTGATCGCTACCTCCTCTTATGTTTGTTGTGCATGCCCAATCCTCCGCGGTGTGCACTCCGCGCAGATTCAAGAATATTCTTGAGGTGAGCGTCACCGAGAGGGCGGTCACGATGCTTTATGGTGCGAAAAAAACAAGTTTCATTAGGCTAAGAAATACCAATGAGAAGAGAACCAAGCCCACATAAAGATGTCTTCTACCCACTCCATCTAGGGTAATAGTGTAAGCACTCGCTGCGAGCTGATACCCGTTGCGATTGCACACGCACCATATCTGCATTAGAATACTGAGCCACGCTCGGGGCAACAGCCGCCATAGTCTTGATAGCTGGAATTGAAGCCCTTGAGAAAAGCTCACACGATTACATATTTAGAGAGCGTGCCGTACTTATAACCGCGACGTAGTAAAGGATCCCATCCCGTAACACAGTGGCCATCAGTGGATTCTGGATTCTCCGGGTCCTCGAGTGTTGTATGGCTTTGATAAGTGTCATCGTAACCGCCCAGATGTCGAATATGAGCTACGAGAACTCCGAGTGTGAGCAGGAGATAGAGCGGCAATAAAGTATATGAAAAGTACCGACCGAGCAAACGGCCAGAGCGAGAAACGGTGCACGAGATTGGCCTTTATGCCATAGTAGCGTTAGTCACAGGCGAAGAAAGACACAGATATAGAGACTCGCCATTGAAGTAAAAGTAATTTGGCCATAAAACGGAGACGGTGAAAACAGTGATAGTGGTATAACTTGCGAAGTAGACGAATAACGACAAGATGAGTACGACCTGGTTCCTTTGCCAGAGTGCGTATACGCGCAGTAGCAACATAACTAAAGGCATAAAATGACATGCATCAATGAGAAGTCGGGACCAGGGCTCCGAGGAAATAGCTCACAGTCCGCGCAACCTAAAGGAACTACTGAAATGATCGCTAGCAGCACGAGCTGAACTTTATGATATCTGAAAGCAGGAAAACTTGAGCAATAAGGAAAGTTTTCAAGGGGGTACCAATTACGAACGAATTTATATCACGAATGGATACTGTCAATTTCGTCCACACATTAGCCGTATTGTCTAATCTAGCGGATCAACATGGACCCACCGGCGGAATATAGAGTAGCAAGTATGGTAGGCGTAAAATAGCGGGTCTAGTATGCCATTGAAAACCACCAGCACGTTAGCTCGAGTTCGTTGCGTCATGATTGAGATCAACACTCACAAAGAGAAATAACCACTTGACAAAGTTTGACGGCGCCCTCCAAACGAGATTCACCTCCGAATCGAACGTCAACGCATGGTCATACAATAGGCATATGAAAGATGGCCCTAGAGTGTCGAAAGTACGTCTTTCTCAGCAGCTCCACCACATTCATCAAAGGGGGTATAGCTACAATAAAATCCATCAAACCCCCTGGCCATAGCCGCAATTGGCCCCTGCCAACCTGCCGTGGCTTAGGCTAAGATGCAAGAGCGCCACGCGAAGATTGACCAGCTTCGATCGTAGGCTGGGCTATCAGTCAGATATAGAAGTCATATATGACGTGTTTCGAAACGTTTATCGTTGGCGTGGTGGTGGTTTGATCGGAGAAGCGCGGTCTGATGGAGGCGACGACCTTAACCCCGCTTCGGAAGCATACACCGTCATTATGTAATCTTCAAGCTGCGACGAATTTCTTATTCTCTGGAACGGTCCGCGCTCAGGCGTACTTATGTCAAATGCTATTTCACTTTCAATCGTACATTGAAGGTAAGAATTATCATGCTACTGCTCCCGCGGATTTGACTCAGCCAAACACATCCGTGGCGAAGCGCTCCTTTGCCTTCTCTTGGAAAAACGCGTCTGCTTCGTCGTCTGTGCAACTCCTGGCCTCTTTGATGATCTTTACGCACGTCTCTTTGACTGCGTTAGACAAGGTAATGGAGCCACATGTGTAAAACTGCGAATGTGCAAGAGACTCCGTTAGCAGACTTCGGTATAATCCAATTGGTTACGTACCCTGCACCCCGCTTTGAACGCTTCGCGCAAGTCGTCACGGTCGTGCCAGACACGGCTGCAGGAATCTATTAGACTCGCATTCCGGTATATGAAAGGGGGATGCATCACGTACTGCTGGACATACTGGCAACCCTCCGATTTCTCGGGCTCTCTCGAAAACGCAGGCCGTACATCAACGGCTCCGATCTTGACCCACTCCGCCAGGTCGTCCTCCTTGTACAAAAAGTCCTCGTTCTCCTTACGGCATCCAACGAACAGCAGCGCCTTTCCGACTTGGCGTCCCGAGGCGATTTGGTTGGCGCGCTCCTGGATAAACCCTCTCATGGGTGCGAACCCGGCACCAGCGCAGAACATCACAATCGGGACTTCGGGGCTGGTTGGAAGGTGGAATGCCGCTGAAGAGGGACGCACGACCAGCTGGACCTTGTCGCCTGGCTTGAGCTGGGCAAGGAAGTGAGTGGCCACGCCGACGAATGTGCCCTGCCCCGACAGCGCGGGTCCCTCGAGGATCGAGACAGTCAGCGTCACATGCTCGGGGTTCCACAATGGGGACGACGAGATGGAGTACTGGCGGACGCGCATGCTGGGGAGCATCTCCAGGAACTTGCCGAAGGTGACGTTGAGATTAGGATGACGCTCGAGGATGTCCAGCACACTAAGCCGCTTGTCCGTGACGGCAGTCTGGTAGTTTTCCAGCAGCTCCTCGAGAGGGGTACGCTCGAGTCCTTCCGCAGCAGCGTCGATGAGGGTTTGTATATTCTTCTTGGTCGCAGGATGTGCCAACTCAACGTATCCAGACAATACTTCGTTGATGGAAATTGGGACATCAACGGGCAGCGAGGTGGGGCCTGGTGCGTGAAGTGTGATCTACGTGGCCAAACAGGTATGAGATATTTGTACTGGAACTGTTTAGGTTGTTTGACTCACGCGTTGCTCAGCCAGGAATCCAAAACGCACAATGGCACGATGGACTGAATCTTGAGGGTTGGTCGGAATACTGCGGTCGAGGATGTCAGCTCTTGACTCCGGAAACTTGGGCACGAAACTTACACTACAAGATAATCACCCGCTTGGTAAGTGGTCTCCGCTGGAAGTGCGAACTCTGCGAGAGCGGGGATTAGAGGTGGGTCCAACGGGGACGGAGACTACTATAGGATTACTTACCAATGTGCCTCTTTATACCGATTCCGGGTTTGGTGAGGACGCGGTTCTCGATTACTTGACCGAGGACTGCGTCAGTTTGGCGAAGGATAGTTGGTCGATCGGCTGCTATGGTCTCGACTGTGATGCCAACATCTTTCTTTTGCTCGGTCAGGGAGTACACCTAATAAAAGATAAGACATAGATCAAACAGATATTCGCAGGCGCGCGTAGGGCGGCGTAATTCATACCTTGGTGAGTTCCTTCCACAGGCTGGCTTCCCAGGCGTCGAATTGATCAATGAATTCGTTCAAGGCGGCGTTCGCCTCGCCACGCTCTAGCAGAGCTTTGGCACCGCGCTCTCGCAACAACGAGTCACAGAGCTTGGGGATGGCTTGGTATGTCTGGACCCATTCGGTATTCCCACATCCGAACAGCGCGTAGTTGACGCCTTCGAGCTCTTTGCCTTTCAAACCTTTGAGCCACTCTACAAATAACGCGGCGTTATCTGCGGGAAGACCTTTGAGATGAAGGGCTATCAGTATCAAAGCATCTGAGGAACTAAATTGAAACCTCGTACCCTCGAAAGAAGCAGTGATGATGATCACTGGTCCATCAGTTGGGATCCTTCCGACAACCGAATCCAAAGAATCAATAATGGCACGGAACCCTGTGGAAGTGGTGAGCAGAGGGACGCTCAAGTGCATGTACATAACGCATACCCTTAGCTGGCGCCTCACTCGCAATACGCTGCGCGAAGCTCTCGCACGAACCGGTGTTACCGCCGAAGTAGCAGTACAGTCGCTTTTCCCCGCTAGTGGATGCAACAGATTTCGCCTCCGCTTGCACTTGAGCGGGAGCACTGCCAGAATGCCAAGCAGCGTTGATCAAACTTGGCGTGAGGTGGAAAGTGGGGGTGTCGGCGCGTGGGATGGCATAGATCCGGAAATTCTTGGGCTTGATGGTGACGCTTTGCTGTATCTGTGGACGAAATTATATTAGCAAAAAGGAGTATTGAATGAACTCTGTGGGCTTACTTCGAGAGTGTAGGATGGGTCCTGCATGCGGAAGTCGAACTTCTGGAAAAGACAAGCAAGGGCAATTATGGCTTCATTCCAAGCAAATGGTCGGCCGATGCAACTAAAAAGAAGGTTAGTACCAAACAAGATACACAGCCCAAAATATAGCTCACGCTCGTGCGCCATTTCCGAATGGCTTCCATGCATTCTTCTAAAGGGGTGAGCTAAAGAGTGAATAACTGTTCAGATTATAGAAAAGAGATCTCGTACGGGTAATTTTTCGAACGCCCCGTCCAGCATTCTCTCGGGTTTATATTCCTCAACCTAGATAGCCGAAAACCGTTCTCAGATGACGTTGTAAAGGTAGTAAACCTGAGCTCACATCCTCTCCCCAGACTGCGGGGTCGCGATGAATATCATATAGACTGGCGATGACTGCCGTACCCTTTTTGATCTGGTACCTCTTCCCGCCTTTCGTCCCGATCACCTCATCTTCGAAGGGCGTGAGAGTGAACCCAGTCGCGGAGGGCGTCAAGCGGAGGGTCTCTCTCATGACCGCTGTAGAATAGTACGTTACATGTTGGTAAGATGTCGCTCGGGTCCGATGACTAGGTTGAAGTGGAGTGCTCACCGACGATGTATGGGAGCTGGGAGACTTGTTCTTGAGTGATGGGCACCTTTCCGAGAACCGAGTCGACTTCGGCTTTGACTTTGGCGTATGCGTGAGGATTTTTCAGCAGGTAGTACATCTGTGCGGAGGCGGAGATTCAGTGGTTTCGTCTCGTAGCCCTGGAGTACCGTCCGACAGACCGAGAAAGAGAGGAGCCCTGAGATTGATAGGTTAGGTGGAGTCACATGCAGAATGGATGTAGAGAAGCCGCAGAACACGCACCGGAGGTGGTTTCATGACCAGCTATGAGGAAAGTGATGATTTGGAACTTGATATTTTCCTCGGTCAAACCTTCGCCTTATCGGGGAGAATGAGGTAGTTAGGCGGGAGCTGTCGTTGAGAAGAGTAGTCGCTTACCTGTCTTAGGATCTCTTCCGTTCAACATGATATTGAGGAGGTCGTTTTTTTCGATGGGGTGGGTCTTTCTTTCATGGACAACTAGGAATATGGGAAGTCAGCTGTTCACGTACGCGCCGTAGCGTCGGAGGAATTTGGTGGACTTACTTTCATTGCACGTGTCCATCATGGTCTGAATATCGGCTTCATATTGTGCATTCGTGCCCTTCATCAGAGCTCGAACCACACGAGGGCGGCGGCTGCGCGTCCCGCTTTCTGTCAGGAACTGACTCATAGCTCGGATGAAGGGGTGGAGCTCCTCCTGAGGACGTCGGATCAGTTATCAGTGCCAGAGAAGGAGATAAACAGCCTTGGGTGAGTACCATGTAGAAGGAATTGAATCTGTAGTTCATGATACAAAGGGCGATAGTATCAAAAGCGAGGCGAGTAAAGTCGTCTGTGGGGTTGATAACATAGTTGGGTCCATGGCGCTCCCATTTCAGGATAAGTTGGGATCCTATGTCAAGCATGTCTATGGCGCAGTAAGGCGAGTCAGGGTATTGGCGGTGGCAGAAGGGAGCTAAGGGGATGTGGGAGCGTACCAGCGAACATGTTGCGAATCATCACGGGGCCGAAGGCGGGCATGAGGAGCTTGTCTATGAAACCATAAACCATGAGTGTTTGAAGCAGACTACACAGCTAGAGAAGGGGGGGACGTACGTGCTAGCGCCCAGCTCTTCTCGCCATGCATCGCTGTGAAGAGTCCATCGCCTGCGCCGTTGCGAATTTGATGGAGGGGGCCGGCGACGAGCTTGTGGAACCTCTTCTCGTCGCAGATCTCGTCGAGGAGCTCGTGCGTGTTACACCAGACCATGGTCGTTCCGAGGATGTTAAGCTGGAAGATGGGGCCATATTTTTGGGCGAGGAGATGGACTGAACGAAGTGGGACTGAAAGGTAGACATGGTCGTGAGAGGAGAGCCGTGACATGGAACGGTGAGAGCGGTAGGAATACCTTCGTTCTCAATGTCATGGATGTTCCCGACGAACGGGATGCCAGGGGGGCTGGGGATGGGATCAAAGGCTTGGGACATGGTATGAGATGGAAGGGAGAAGGGAAGAAGTGATGAGATGTGGATTTTGGGGATCAAGGGGAGTTTTTATATCTCGTAACTTCGGAAGTACCGGTGAAGGGCAAATTGAGGGAGGACGGCTTTCCCGGGGGCCATGCTCCAAACTATCGAACTGGACGGAGTGGCGGTTGGTTTTTTGGGAAGTGGTTGTGGGGAGGTTTTCATTGTAGCACGGCCACGGGTATTTTTCTTACCTCGTTTAGAACATGTCATACAGCAAGAAAATGCCGGGGTTGTGAAAGACGCCACGTTTGCTCCTCAAAATAACAAGGTACGTTCGAGGCAAAGTGATCGAACCTGTGGAGTTGTGTATGGAGGAGTGGCCAGATGGCCGAGCGGCCAGGCGCACCCGGAACATACTTACTATGAGATATTATATGGCTATTTCTAGTGGCTCTTTGCTCACAGCACGGCTCCAGAATTGAACAGATTCATATCGCGCGAATCAAGTCACATCCCCGCCCTATACCCCTAGGGGAAACCCCCAGCGCGGTGGATTCTTTTCAGTACATGCTCAGCATAATTAAGGAAGATGTGATACTCCTCACCACTTTGGCGATTTCGCAGGTACTCCGCGGCAGTCTATTCCATTTAATTTGGTCAATGGCCGGTGCCAGTGCTGGAGGAGCAAGAGCACCTCGAAACTAGTCAGCTCCAGCCTCCGGTTAATCAAAAGCCGCAACAGCATTAGATGGTTTGTAGATTCATCTCAAGTCGGCCTGGGCCGTGGTCAAAGCAAATGATAAAATGAGAATTTGTATCGAATCGGGAATCTTCAGCAAAACTTGAACCGGTGGAGCAACAGCTCGCGGGCTCCGAGCTTTCCATTGATTTCTGAGTCCGCCTGAGACGGATGACTGGGCTCAGGTCATGGTGAGCCCTGCAGTCGCGGACCGGACAGAGATGTTGAAAAATCACAAGCTCAACGTTGAGTAATCAACGACTGACCAAGCAAGGGCCCACGGTAACTCGGCTATCGGCATGCTATTACCCGGAGTTACAGCTAGCCAAAGTCTATGCCCTCAGCCCGATTCAACGCCACCAGGCGCCAAACTCTTCTCGGATTCCCAACATCATTTCCTCTTTTGGTGCTTGCTGCATATAAGCTACGGTAAAAGATTGCGCGATTTTCAGCCTACCTCATTCGAATTTCTGAGCTTGCTTATCAGTTAGCGCACTTCTTTAGGCATTGCGATCGGCTTTCTGTACGTATTTGATCTATTGACAAGTGACGCGGGTTACTTTAACACATGCCATTCCATCGGCACGTATCTCACTACATGTACAAAGGAAAATATCTTTCTTTTCCTTATTGGAATTACAACACATGATAACTGACATTCATTTGGGTCATAAGTGTGATTTTTCATCTGGTTTACGTCGCGAGGCCAGCGTTCATAGAATCTCAGCGCGTGTGCACAACGCTAGCTCTGATTTCTGCAGAGATCAAAGGCCCGTTCGGCAACCAAATTATGCAGCCCTGCGATTCTCTGGTTTTTCCCTTCTATGGCTAAAGATGTTTGATATTGCGCAACTCCGGTTGTGCAGTTTAGTTACCGAACGGGCCGCAAGTATGTGGAATCTTTGTCGGAATTCGATTGTATCAGTACATTGAAAAGGTGGATGCTACTACTGCAGTCAGTTTGAATCAGCCAAAGACATCGGTGGCGAAGCGCTCTTTCGCTTTCTCTTGGAAAAACGCATCCGCTTCTTCGTCGCTGCAATCCCTCACTTCCTTGATAATCTTTACGCACGTCTCTTTAACGGCGTTGGATAGGGTAGTGGAGCCACAGATGTAGAACTGCGATTACAAAAAGGAATATTTGGTTAGCAAATTTCTAATGTCCGTGACACGTGTCTGGTTACCTTGCACCCCGCTTTGAAGGCCTCACGCAGGTCAGCACGATCGTGCCACGCGCGGCTGCAGAGGTTCCGTATGGTTAGATCTACAGCCAGATATAGGAGACGGAAAGACTTCACGTACTGTTGAACATACTGACAGCCTTCCGATTTCTCAGGCTCCCTGGAGAAGGCAGGTCGCACCTCAACTGCTCCGATCTTGACCCACTCCGCCAAATCGTCCTCCTTGTACAAAAAGTCCTCGTTCTCCTTGCGACACCCAACGAACAGCAGCGCCCTTCCTACTTGGCGTCCCGAGGCAATCTGGTTGGCGCGTTCTTGGATGAACCCTCTCATGGGTGCGAACCCGGCACCAGCGCAGAACATCACAATCGGGACTTCGGGGCTGGTTGGAAGGTGGAATGCCGCTGAAGAGGGACGCACGGCCAGCTGGACCTTGTCGCCTGGCTTGAGCTGGGCAAGGAAGTGAGTGGCCACGCCGACGAATGTGCCCTGCCCCGACAGCGCGGGTCCCTCGAGGATCGAGACAGTCAGCGTCACATGCTCGGGGTTCCACAATGGGGACGACGAGATGGAGTACTGGCGGACGCGCATGCTGGGGAGCATCTCCAAGAACTTGCCGAAGGGGATGTGGAGATTGGGGTGACGCTCGAGGATGTCTAACACACTAAGCCGTTTGTCCGTGACGGCTGTCTGGTGGTTCGCCAGCAATTCTTCGAGAGAAGTACGCTCAGGTCCTTCCACAGCAGCGTCGATAAGCGCTTGTATGTTCTTCTTGGTCGCTGGATGGGCTAGTTCAACGTATCCAGAAAGCACTTCGTTGATGGAGATCGGAACATCGACGGGTAGCGAAGTGGGTCCTGGTGCGTGGAGAGTGATCTATGCCGCCAAAAGGATGTGAGGCACTTGTGCTAAAATCGCACAGGTTCATTGACTCACACGTTGCTCGGCCAGGAACCCAAAGCGTGAAATAGCACGATAGACCGACTCTTGAGGATTAGTGGGGATACTATGGGCGATGATGTTAATTTTTTTTTTACTTGGTAAGTTTACTTGGCGTGACACCTACATTGCAAGGTAATCGCCTGCCTGGTACGTGGTGTCCGCTGGGAGTGCGAATTCTGTGAGAGCAGATTTTAGAGGAGGGCTGAACGGAGAAGAAGAGGGTATGAATGTTTACCAATGTGCCTCTTCGTAGCGATGCCAGGTTTGGTGAGAACGCGATTCTCCACCACTTGGCCCAAGATCGCATCCGTCTGGCGCAGGATGGTCGGTCGATCTGCCGCTACGTTCTCGACTGTGATGCCGGTGTCTTGCTTTTGTTCTTTCAAGGAGTACACCTAATCAAGAAGCAAGGTTTGCGTTAAGCCGGAATCCGTCGGCGCGTATTATGCGGAAGAGTCCTGACCTTGGCTAACTCCTTCCATAGGGTGCCTTCCCAGGCATCAAACTGATCCACAAAGTCACTCACGGCTGCGTTCGCCTCTCCACGCTCCAGGAGGGCTTTGGCACCGCGCTCTCGCAGCAGTGAGTTGCAGAGCTTGGGGATCGCTTGGTACGTCTGGGCCCATTCCGTATTTCCGCACCCGAAAACCGTATAGTTGACGCCTTCAAGTTCTTTCCCTTTCAAACCTTTGAGCCACTCTACGAACAAAGCGGCGTTGTCCGCGGGAAGACCTTGGGGCGGATGGCCGTAAGTATGGAAGGTGCTGAGGGCAAACATAAAGTCTCTTACCTTCGAATGAAGCAGTGATAATAATCACGGGTCCATCAGTCGGAATTCTTCCCGCGGCTGAGTCTAAAGAGCCAATAGTGGCGTGGAAACCTGTTCAAGCCTCAAGAGTATCAAAGTCGGTTCAAGGACACAAAGATACGCGGTACAAACCCTTTGACGGCGCCTCACTCGCAATTCTCTGCGCAAAGCTCTCGCATGAACCGGTGTTACCACCGAAATAGCAGTAGAGTCGCTTTTCTCCGCTAGTGGGTGCGGCAGATTTAACCTCGGTGTCTGCTTCTGCGGGAGCGCTCCCAGAACGCCAGGCAGCATTGATCAAACCTGGTGTGAGATGGAAGCTGGGAGTGTCTGTGCGTGGGATGGCGAAGAAGCGGAAGTTCTTGGGTTTGATAGTGACGCTTTGTTGCACCTGCGCATGGGGAGCGTATTAATAGAATGACTTGTTGAAATGTCGCATGAGCTTACTTCGAGTTTATAGGATGGATCTTGCATGCGGAAATCGAACTTCTGGAAGAGACAGGCGAGGGCGATTATCGCTTCGTTCCAAGCAAATGGGCGACCGATACAGCTAGATAAAAAAGATGAGTAACGCCAAATGTAGAACATAAAATGATAGCACTCACGCTCGCACTCCGTTTCCAAATGGTTTCCACGCATTTTTCTAAAGATGTGATACAGTTAACGAACAAATATCTGTATGGTGTGGAATCTTCCGCACGGGTAGTTTCTCAAACGCCTCTCCTAACATCCTTTCGGGTTTATATTCCTCAGCCTAGGGTATTCGAAGCGTTAGGAGATATTTGTAGGTGTCAATGCAGTAAATTCAAGCTCACATCCTCGCCCCAGACCGCGGGATCACGATGGACCTCAAAAAGACTGGCAATAACTGCATCGCCCTTTTTGATCTGGTACCTCTTCCCGCCTTTTGTCCCAATTACTTCATCCTCAAAAGGAGTGAGAGTGAATGCAGTCGCTGAGGGAGCCAGGCGCAGGGTCTCCCTCATAACCGCTGTTTGGGAACGTAATAGACGTCGATAAACTATTGAAAGGAGATGATTGATGGTTTGTGTAAGATGCTTACCGACGATGTAGGGGAGCTTCGATACTTGATCCTGAGTAATGGGGATCTTTCCGAGGACGGAGTCAACCTCGGCTTTAACTTTGGCGTAGGCGTGCGGGTTCTTCAGCAAGTAATACATCTATGAGGAGATGAGGAATCACTTCAAATCAGTGGCTCCGCCTTGTCAATGATTCCTAAAAAAACTGTTTGACGGACCGAAAAGGAGAGGAGGCCTGAATTAAGCCATCATGAGTAAGCTGCATGTAATGTGAATGCCTAGTCGGAGAGCACTCACCAGACGTAGTTTCATGACCGGCCGCGAGGAAAGTGATGATCTGGTATTTAATATTTTCTTCGCTCAAACTTTCACCTAATTCAACGAAACGAGAGGGGGGGGGTCAGCCAGATTCCGAAATAGAGAGGGGATGAGGAAATAGCTTGCCTGTCTTTGGGTCTTTTCCGTGCAACATAATATTGAGGAGGTCGTTCTTCTCGATGGGATGGGCCTTCCTTTCACGGACCACTGAAAGTGTACGAAGTCAGCCATTCAAGTACTACGCGCAAAGCCTCGATGGGGCTCACCTTCATCGCACGTGTCCACCATAGTTTGAATGTCGGCCTCGTACTGTGCATTCGCGCTCTTCATAAAGGTTTGGACCACACGGGGGCGGCGGCTGCGCGTTCCGCTTTCTGTCAGGAACCGAGTCATAGCTTGAACGAAGGGGTGATTCTCCTCCTAAAAACGCCAGCACGTCAGACTGGTCAGTACGAAGAAGGGGAAGGGGTGGGGAGTCGCGGAAGAGTACCGTATAGAAGGAGTTGAACCTGTAACTTGTAACGCAAAGGGAGATGGTGTCAAAAGCTAGCCGAGTAAAGTCGTCGGTGGGATTGATGACATGGTTAGGACCATAGCGCTCCCACTTCAGGATAAGCTGAGAGCATATGTCGAGCATATCTATGGCACGGAGGGGTGACAGCGTTAGCCTCGATAAAGAGGGATCGGAGGGGGGGGGTGTGGAAGCGTACCGGCAAACATGCTACGAATCATGACGGGGCCGAAGGCGGGCATAAGCAGCCTGTCTATGGGGTCATCGCCCGTGAGCATTCAAAGGAAGGAATATGGTAGAGGGGAACGTACGCGCGAGCGCCCAGCTTTCCTCCCCGTGGCGCGCGGTAAAAAGGCCATTTCCTGTACCGTTGCGGATCTGATTGAGGGGGCCGGCGACAAGTTTATGGAACCTCTTCTCGTCGCAGATCTCGTCGATGAGTTCGTGTGTGTTGCACCATGTCATGGTGTTCCCGAGGATGTTGAGCTGGAAGATGGGGCCATATTTTTGGGCAAGGAGATGAGTCGAGCGCAGCGGGACTGGAGTGATAGAATGTAAGTGAGGAGATGGTCACGGTATGCTATGGCAACGAAGGAATACCTTCGTTCTCAATATCGTGGATGTTCCCCACGAAAGGGATGCCGGGAGGACTGGGGATGGGATCGAAGGCTTGGGACATGCTATGCGGTCGCAGTGGTAGGAAGAGGTGGTGAAGTGAAGATAGGAATCGCTGAAACCAAGGGGGTTTTATACCTCGTAAGTTTGAGATTAAGAGGGGGGGTGAGCTGAGATGGGACGACCTCTCCGCGGGACCGCGCTCCAAACTTTCGAACACGACGGAGTGGGAGTTAACTTTTGGGAAGTGCTTGTAGAAAGGTTTGCATTGTAATGCGACCGCGGACATACTCTGCCTCAGTCCTGCCCCGTTTAGATCACACCCGACGCTAGAAAATACCGGGCTCGTAAAAAAGATCACGTTTGCTCTTCGCGAAGTGTTAGAAACAAAGCTGCCGAACCCGTGATGTCGTGTATTCGATGGTAACAAGGTCGCCGGGCGGCTAGGCGTATCCGAAACGCACCTATCTTGAGGTGCTGATATGTCTGCTTCCAGGGATTCCTTGCCCACACTACGACCCCAAGATTCAACAGATTCATATCGCGCTAATCAACATGTCGTCCCAGCCCTACACCCTGGGGGCAAAGTTCCCGCGCAAGTGGGTATGATGTGATATTCCTCACTGCGGCGCTGAGGATCTTGGAGCAAGTCCGCGGCAGCTTAATCCGTTTGGTTCGGTCTATGGCCGGTACCAGTGCTGAAGGAGCAAGAGCATCTCAGAGCTATTCAGCTCCGGTTGATTGAAAGCCGTAGAATCATTGGACGACTTGCAATTTGATCTCAAATCGGCCTCAATTCTGGGTCATGGTCGAAATAAGGCGTCTGATAGACCCAGAGTTTCCGCCGACCCGGGAACTCTCAGGAAAACTTGGATCGGTGGAGCAACAGCCCGCGTTCCAACTTTTCCATCGACTTCCGAGGTCCGCTTGATGCGGAGCATCGGGATGAGCCCTGTAGTTGGATCCAGTGCGCGGACCGAAGAGGTGTTGGAAGATATCACAAGCTTGAAGTTAGGTAATCAATAACCGTCCAACAGCGACTCGGCTACCGGTAAACGGTCATCCGGGTCCCGCTTTCCCTTACTGCTTGAAACATTCGAAATAGAGGAGAAAATCTGTGCGGCAGGTACACTAGTTCCCCTTGCCCGTGCGCTTTGTGTATCCTATGGCCAAATTGTGTCAAGCATTTTTGTGGTTTGAAAAATAGAACTTGAGCACAGTTGGCGCGCCGCTCGAAGGTTCGACGAATTCGCTTACATAAGCTCCTCCCCCCTCTGTGCTCAACATTTGCCCAGCACCATCGCTCTAAAGTTCTGCTCGAGATAGCCAAAGTTGAACGTTGAGCTCCGGGGTCGAATATACATTCGCGACTATTCAGCTGTCTCATCAATTCGTGCGTAATATTGGCGCTATATTCTCCTCGGCATACTTACCTTCAGTGACCAGTCTGTAGCTCGGCCTGCGAAAAGCCCGCAAGCACTTCTGGCTATCCTTGATGGGATGGGTCCAAGGAAGCCTCACACACTGATAGTGAGAACATTTCAAGATCTGGGGACATCCCCATGATGATCGGAGTATGCCAGATCCCTCCATAATCGCTTGGAGTGTTCTCGACATATACTAGAGTCGTGTGGTGTGTAACCACGGAGCCTCTGAGTCACCTCAATTTTTGTTCAGCAACCTTAACGCTATCACCCGGGCATGAGAGACGGTATGGATAATCTAGGCAGGCGAAAGACCACAGATACTATCTTCCAACCTCGGCGGAAGAAGCACAAGCACAACGTTAACTGTAACTTCCTCACCGACACTGCATCATCCGATCGTCTCGCAGCACGTATACCCCGCTATCGAACTAGCCAACCTCTCCACCGCGAGCGGCTCCAAAGTACGATCGCAATAGCTTTGGAAATTCTTTGATATTCTAAATACTATGAATTTCCTCTGGGCGTTCCGGTTTGCTCACGCTCGGGGCCCTCAATTTGAAAACCTGAACACTAAGTACTGAACACGTCGACGAGACTGCTCAGGAGGCCACACTCGTAAGTATAGGCGTCGAGTAGGACGTGGGGGACGGCGATCAGGCCACAGGCCCTTATTTCAGTCAGTCCGAGGATGATGGAAAGACCAAGAGGTCGTACACATATGAGGATCGGGATTACCTAAGTGAAGGATAAGAATTTATAGATTCCGACACTCAAACTGGCAACCTGATGTATATCACAACCCTTAAAATCATCATCACCGGTCTGGATACATTTACGACAGAATTCAGAGGTTGAAAGAATTTAGAACCATACCACTTTGGAAGCGTGAAACGAAGAGAGATAAATTGGAGCAAAAAGGAACCTGGAATGTGGAGTGACCAGCATCGACTATTCAAGTGTGCACTCGCATTGCCGCAGCATACTTCTTTTCCTCCTCAGTCATATCGCCTTCAAAAGGCAGGAAGACCTCGGTGCTCGTGTAAAATGCTTGCTCTATGAGCTCGGCGTGATGGGGAGAACGAGGTGTGATGGAACACTGGAATGGTTTGGGTCCTGTAAGGATGCCTTTCGCATAGCCCCAAATATCGCAGTCGATCGGCTTGCCAGTCTTTGGGTCCGTAGCTTTGTCAAAGTTGAAAGCCCAGAGGAGATTCATCGTATTTATCGTCTGTGTGATAGGCGCGGCGTGTTAGCTAACGATATACATACTTAATTCATCAGGGTGCCTACCAGCGAATTGAAGGCCAAATGGATACCGGGGCAGATGCGCTTCAAAGGTAAAGGAATGAGAGGACCTTCGAAGGCTTACCAGACCCGTGTACTTACCCTGCCAGACCCGAACGCAAAGTTGATTCGCCTGTCCGAGTCATCCACACCTTCTTTTGTGCCAAACTCAGATTTGATGTATCGGTCAGGCCAGAACCTATCATGGTCCTCGTAAACATTTTCATCATGGAAAATGCCCCCTTGAGTTAATAACCAGAGTCAGTAAGTCAGTAACTGTAGCGTCTAGAATGGCAGAGACGCACAAGCGTTCACAAAGATAGTGGATCCAGCGGGAATGCGATAGCCGTTGTACTGCGCGGAGTCGCATGAGATAGATGGTAAAGCTAGAGTTCAAGAGGCACATACGATTTCTTCGGTGACAGTAGCGTGGGGAATAGCTAAAGGTGCGACCGGGCGCCAACGGTGGGTCTATCGCAAGGCTGGGCTTCAGCCTTCCCTGTAGCGACGCGGCGACAAATTCACTGACCTCATTGATCATAGCACGGATGTATGGTAGATTGTGGATATCATCGGGCGTGGGCATCCTGTCTTGGCCTACCACCCGATCGAGTTCCTCTTGAGCTTTCTTCCGGGCATCCGGGTACATCACCATTGCGAGGATAAGAGTTTGCAAGAACGAAGAAGTGGTATCGGATCCGCCTTCGATCAGCACGCCCCCAAGATATCTTTGAATGGAAGAGGATGTCAGCGTACGAAACTATACCCAAACGGCTCTACACACCCAACCAATTCGCGACTCATGCCAAACTCTTTCTGTCGGTCAAGGACGCCCTCCATAAAGCAATCGTTCCTCAAGCCGTTTGCAATGCGATGTTCACATTCTTTGAGCAGACCAAAATAGAGGTCGCGCTGCAAGGTCCTGACCTTCTTGCAAAGAGTTTTCCAGGGAGCCCATCTCTCGGGAACCTTTTTTAGGATGGGGATGAGATCCATAGGCGGATGGGCACCGGTCTCGAGTGCATGTTCCCACTACAGATCAACAGTAACCGATCAGCCTATCACGCCTTACTACTGGGTGAAAGAAACCGTACCTCATGCTGTGAAGTGAAAAACTGGGCAACGCGACCCCCTTCATATTTCGGAGAACGAACGCCGAATAGAACAGAAAAGATGAAAGAAGACGAGTAACGACGGACATGAGTATAGAACCCCTAGGAATAGATAGGTGAGCTATTAATTCAGATCGCGGGGAATACCGAGAGCGCGGCGTACATCTGGCCTTTTCAATATATCAAAGAGCAATTGGATAGCTTCCGCTTGCTGGATGGGAAGATGCTTCGTACAGGCCTGGGGAGTGAGGATGGTATGGGCTGCTTTTCGGAGTAACCTCCAGTTTTCAGCTGGAATACAGTCTGTTAAGTATGTGAACACGGCTAATGGATGGATATCACGCATACTGTAACGAGACATAACCATGTTCATGCCACCGGTAATAACGTCGGCCATGTGGCTGGGCGGTCGGTCGATGGTGGAGCCACTACGCTTGTCCATGAGCTCCTTGACGGGGCCAGCCCCGGTGAGAACGATCGCGGTTCCGGGACCAAGCTTGAGCTATATAAGAATGATTGATAAATGAGTATTTCCGGTGCCGAAGGAGACGGAAATACCATACAGAATAGATTTCTCCGTATTCTTTGGCCCATTCAGTAAGTCTAGGCGTATGAGTTCGGAGTCAAAAGCTGAAATACTCTGGAGTGCTTGAGAGATATAAAACATACTTGTAGTGTGCTGAGGTTTTAGGAAATGTTAAGAGGTTCCCGAAGAAAGGCACGGTAGGCGGGCCTGGCGGAAGGTCTGACTCTCGGCGACCAACGCGAGCGATTTTGAAAAAGAACCAAACGATCACGCCCAAAGGCAATACGATGCTGAGCAACGCCATTGAGATTTTCGCTGATCCAGCAGACGAGGAGAAAACTTGTAGCTAAGAAAGAAGGTTGATGCAAAGAAGCAGAGGGTGCCCTTGATGGTTCGACGACGTGACGACCACAAGACGAGGTGGTTGACTAGGCAGGTAGTGATTGCTTGCTGCTCTTGAGCAATTCTTATAGGGAGCCTTGTGTGCGATTATAGTGGTTTGCCTAGTCATCCGAGACCCCTAGTTTAAATAGGTGCCTCATACTATCGACGAGGATGTGCTAGGCCGCAGTGCTAGAGGCCCAGTTCAGTGGTGGGTCCAGCCAAGCTGAAACGATGTTTCGCGCACACCTAACCCACTTAGGATTGATATAACCCTGAGTGGCTGATACGTGTGACGGATGAACCTCGCTAGTTGCCGCTGTGGGAAAGTTGGACGGCACGATACATAGATCATGGCTGAGGCACTTGGAGCAAAGAGATATTAGTCGTCGCTGTAATAATTATAAGACATACCACAGTGCGGCCTTCGCTTTTTTCGCCCTGGAATGCATACCCAGCTGTGTAATAGCGAGTTCTAGTTCAGACACACGAAAACCTTTAAACATGTACTCCACAAAAACCATTGAGTTTTTAGACGCACAACCCTAGGCACCATCTGAATCTTCCCCATGCACGACTTTTCATTACGGTTTCACCATCCGAGATTCATCTGAAGCTAGACCTGGGCCTGTGCGTCTAATGGCGCTTAGCTGTTACGATCTGATAACGTGGATTTGAATTATAGGCCAGGCTCACTGTGAAAATGGCCAGGTAAGAAACTACGAGCGCGAATACGGTAGTCAATCCTGGTAGCGAGAGGCAATGCTTAAAGGCGTGTTCAGCGGCGTGCAATATTGCTAGATCGAAGTACCTAGTAGTCAAATCATCTGGTCATCTAGTAGCACTCTACAGTCAGTTGCAATAATCGCGGCTATTTTTGCAGAGACCCAGAGTCATGGTTACTGACGGGGCGGTGTATAGCAATGTACCTACGCAAACAGCCCACGAGTGCTACGGCGGCCGTTTGAACATCAGCTTTGTATAATGTGTATTCCACGCACGCGCGAGGAACGTGGTAAAAACCTAAGCTTGCGCGCTCAGCAGCAAGCAGGATAGCGAGTTTTTGTTACAAGAGGTGAGAGGGTGACTTACCAGCGAAGGTGGGGCTGGAGCTAGGGCGGATGAAACCAGAGATTTTCCAAAGCAAGGGACTCCCGCTGTCCAGGTCAGCCCTATTACTCATCGGTTCGTCCTTCAACTATAATAATAGATGCCAGACTACCACGAGCCGAGTCGCTGTGCCAGAGGGCGCGGCGTGTGCAAGATGGAATCAAATATATGTAGCGAGTATGAGTGTAAATTTCGCCGCAAGGTCCAAGCGGAGATTCAAACAGCTTTACGTAAGAAGAGCTGAATTACTTAAGGTAGGCCGCATCCATACTCATACGAGATCGGATGCAACTCATAGGGAGAAGCGTGACTTTTGAGCTTCACGGCCTCTCAGGGGCATAAGCAAAAGAACTGGCCGCAGAGAAATGTTTTTATGACCTTCCCAAAGACATCTCTGCGGACGGATTTTTTGATTTCGTGGTGTGGAGGGCCTGAAGCTCTCCGCACTCGTGCTCTTGGCGTGAAGTGCCGGGCTCGGCGTGATTATTATGTCAGCAAGCGCATGATGCATGCTGTTACTGTCCTGTACGATTGGTCGAAGAAATCCGGCATACCAACACGACGAGGGGACGGGAGACACAAGGATAACGAGAATATGGTAAGTTTGAACAATAGGCACACTTTAAACCAACAAACTCCGTCTTGAACAGATATAAGCGCATCACACTCTAAGAAAGGATTCGGGACGGGGCGCCAGCGCCGGTGGGGAGCAAGAGCTTTCGAGTGCATCATATGAGATAACCTCTCAATTCTACTTCTTGTTTTCTTGCTGCTCGGCGCGCATGGTATTGGCAGACTTGAAGTATATATAGTACACCGACGCTGCAAGTACTTACGCGGATTCACGAGGTGTAAGTATACCTCAGCGCCAAACTCCTCTCTGCGGAGCCTTTTTCCTTGATGCCGCGTGCGCCTCGCCTCTCTTTTTATTGCCCGCGCCGTGGCGTCCCCTCGCTTCGCCAGCTCTGCACAAGCGTTGAGTACATCAGTAAAAAGAAATACCACTCCAGAGAAGAGACTTAGCCCTCAGAGAGACTGGCATCTCTCAGAGCGTTTTGCTGCTCTCAGAGCAGCAATTCATTTCTCCAGAGCAAGCCCCGCATGGAAACGAAGATCCCAAGTACAGCCGCTCTGGTGCCGAGCCCACGCCGAGCCGTCTCCCCGGTTGGAGCCAAGTTATCGGTGCAAGACCCATGCGTACGCGCGGCCATACGCGGTACCCTCTGTCACGCAGCGATTAGTACTCATATACATGCACTGATTGTCCATCGCGAGGCAAGCCTAAGTTCACAAAACTTGCCCTAAAGCAACGCACAGACCTCTACATCGCGTGGCAGCTCAGAGCTGGCACTCGAGCCATCACCAACACCATCACAACACCGCGATCCCGCTCAGACTGGTCCATCACGACGCGCCCCGCAACGGTACGAATGCTTGCATGATCTTGACAGCCTTTCTTGCACTCACACTCTAATGGTTTAGAATGTTGTCGTCGTCTACAGCGATCGGTACCCGCTACAGCAGCGGGAAGGCATGGACGAAAAATTTAGGAGCTGAGCTCCCATGTAAGCGTCTTATCCTGACGTGGTAACCTGTAGCTTAATCTTCTGGCCTTTATCCTTCACTCTACGTTCTAGATCCTCCTGCCGCACACACTCTTGATGATACACCACCGGTTCGTTACAGACGCGCTCTCCAACATTTCTCCCTTGAGACTTGACGACCGCGCTCCATCCGCGCGAAGACTCCCCTTTGCTCTTCGCGCAATTCATTGTGCGACAGCAGCTGTGAACTCCAGCACCGGCCGTGCTGGCTCAGGCGTTGCCTAGGTACGCCAAAATACTCCATCTTTGATATCTTCACCACCTTGCTGACTTCAGCGTCGCTGCGTTTTTTTCTAGCGTTGATCAATACTCTTGAGCGGCATCATGCCAATCTCCACGCCAACGACGTCCCCGGTGTCTGTAATGTTTGTTGCCGCCATCCACACTACAGCATCATGCCGTCAAGAGCGGGTCCTGCCTACTTTGGACGCAAGCATTACTACTGGAACTACCGCGCGCACAGGCCGTACGTGGGTACGTGGGTTGATGGTGCGCCGACCAGGGAGAGCGTCGCCAACAGGCATTCCTGATTTGGATACTATACCAATGTTTTAATCAGCATTATCATTATTCTAATAAATTCAATCAAATTCTCCGTACCCCCTGTGTGTGACAGAGTAATAACAATCAAAATTTCGCAAAACGCGCTGTACTGGTGATGAACCTAAATCCACATGGGAGCAACCTCTTCCCCTCGCTTCGAGCGTCTTGCCTTTTTAGTTTTGTTCCGAAAGATGTGTGCGTCTCTGAGAGCAGTCAAACTGCTCTCAGAGAGGGGACTTGGCTAATCGTCTCTGGCGTCTCTGGAGCTACTCCAGAGATGATATAATTCTTACTGATGTATTTTGACCACCTCGATGCAGCCCGGTTTTTAATCAGGCCCAGGCTCCATGATTTATCGCCTGGGTTGATGCATTACTAGCTCAAAACAACTAGAATGTACTTTATACACCTATATCCCGCGAGTTTTACTGTAATCTATGGTTGAACTCATGCTCGGCTCATCGCGGGCGTTGAGTCGCGGTGGCAGTGATGTCACATTTGGTCACACGCTCGGCCGTTTGCCGAGCTCGTATGAGTATGGATGCGGCCTACCTTATGTGCTTGCAAGTTGCAGCAGCCCAAAGTCCAATTCCCTCGCCATCACCGCGCCGGTATTTTCTTTTGCATCTTGGTAGGTAAGGGCGCTGTTGGTAGTAATCTTTGATGTCCTCGTCGTCAACACAGACTCTCAAGCGACGAATTCGACACCTCTTGCCATTTAACTGTAGCCGTTCCAGGCGCACCCACACATCACACCTCGAACACCCTCCCCCCCCCGTCTTCCTTCCCGGCTTCCATGCGCATGCCGGTCACCATGAAGTTTTAATGCGCAGTCAGCCCCTCTGGTTCATCATCCCGAGCCGAGAATGGCCATCCGGACATTCATCTACAGCTGACTTCCACTGCCGCAGGCGGCGTGTCCCCCGCTTCGACCACTGCGACATGGGACGGTACCATTGGCATGAGCCAATGCTATTTGCTGGCTTCCTTCATTCAAATTCTTTGCCTTCAATACACGGCGCTGTCCAGCAATAATGCGGAGGTCATTGCAGCTTTTGCTACTCTAGGGACCGCCTTATCGAATGCAGGGCACGTACCTTTCAGTGTTGACTTCACCAAGGTTGCCGTCGCGGTCGGCCAGCTCAACCAAAAAACCGTGGTGGCACTCTTGTACCGCAGCCGTCCTCCGGTGACATCCGCGCTCTTCATCGGATGCCGTGTCACCCGCATCTTCTCGATCTATTTCTGCCGCGTGTCAGTCGAGTGTGAGCAGCCTGCACACATTCAATAGAGCAGAGCTCTCCCGCTCGCAGTCACTGGGCGGATGCCCCTACCTTCTGATGCAGACTACGTCTGGCCGCACCAGCTTCAATCCAGTGCGGCCGATTACACACGCAAATGGCCAGGATTTGCTGAAGAGCAGCCCAGCGGAAACAAAGGGCCGCTTAATGAAAGTAGGGGCACAAGCTGAAGGAGGCGCACCGTAGTAGCGATAAGCGTGTGCCGGAGACAAAGGCGTACACGTACCGGCGTGGCGTATATGGAATAGGTAGTGAGGGAGATACACAGAGGTGCCCAGCATGGTATGAAGATGAAACAGCGACTGGAGAAGAGACGCCAGGGAGATCTGCGCGGGCAGACACGAAGGAGCTTTTGGCGAAAGAGAGGCACACGGTGGGATCAGCGCGGGATCGAGGGGAAGCAGCAGCTGGAGGCAGAGAGACGCCAGGGCGACCTGCACGTGGCGGAGATCGAGCAGAGGATGACGAGCTTGTTGCTGCTTACACTGTAGCCTACTGTAGCCTCGTATGCATACGCGACCAGCGTATAAGCTATTTCAGGACTCTGCAATATAAGGAAGGCATAGGTTGGCCGTTAGTTCAATCGGCCAATACATCATGCTACCATTTGAACTCCAGAATGATTAAGCTGAGCTACTGGTCCGCGTCTTGGTGCTAGAGAGCTTCATGGCCGTGCGCGAGGGCCCAGCTCATTGCGAGCACAGAAACAAAGCTGAAGCAACGGAATAGATTTGCAAAAAAAAAAAAAAAAAAAAAAAAAAAAAAAAAAAGGG
>KL198027.1:423554-515744 GCA_000697705.1 Botryobasidium botryosum FD-172 SS1 | reverse complement strand
AAAAAAAAAAAAAAAAAAAAACAAAAGTGGTACCAGCATAGCGCACGAGATGTAGTAGCTAGGCCTATTATGCTAACAAGTATAGAGATGCAGGCCAAGAAGCAATATATGCCAGCTGAGCCTCGCACCGCGCGTTTCATACTCGCTGAAAAATCCCGCGAAAAGCTAGAGGTGTGAGCGTCAGGATGACGGATTGGTGGGAGTAGGTAGGTTGTACTGTAATCACGGCGGAACCGTGACAACGGCCACTGTTCATAAGGAAGTGCGAGAAAGAGGCTCGGAGCCGTAGGCATCACGAGAGAGACATGTGGATATGTGGATAGGTATAGGCTTGGCTGAAAAGCACTCCCTGTGCTTCGAACTTCAGAAAAGGCAAGGCTTTTAAGCCTATAACCTATAATTAATGGCCAGTCTGTGTTGACCTAGGAGCTAGCTCATCGCGGCACAAAGACGATTCCGAGGCAAGACCCCTAGCAGAAGCAGCAGCAAGTGTATTTTCTTGGCCGAGCAGTGCTTCATTATAGGCATGTATAAGACCCAAGAAGGGGTGGCGTTTCGTGAATAAATGGAGATCGCAGAGCTTTGGCCCGAGGTGGCAGGGACTGGGGTATTAAGCATGAAGCCTAGAAGAGCATGAAGTAACAAGTTATTGCTTCCAGAAATGAGTGAAAGAGCGCTGGAGTGATAGTAGGATAAAAACATCAGACAATCGCAAGGAGAAATGACGGGATTTGTGTGGGGCAGCCCGCAACAGATGGGAGGTGAACCTGCTTATGAGCTCAATCATGAAGACATAGAAATGATTCGACGAATCTGCAAGCGTAGACAGAGCCGCAAAACGAAGGAGCGTGTGTGTCGAGGATACCATATCCAGATAATACTCCAATCCGAATGCAGAGCGAATCAAAACCCGTAAATTGCGTGCGAAATATGAATTAATGGTCTTCCGATGACGAGGGGAGGATTGAGCTTGTACCCGCTCCCAGCCTAGATTCGGAGCCGTGGTCTGCCCCGAGTATTTCCAGGACGCGAAGTCGCACAGTTTAAATCCTAGTACCTTCCGCCAATTTTAGAGATCGAGATTAAATCTTTACCCACCTCGGGGAAATGACTGAGCTATGCCAGGAGTCATGAACCAGGAATGCTACGGAGTTATCAATGAGACCTTTGTGCCACTTAGAGTAAGCAGCTCGAGTAATGAGTCTCCCGACGAACCTTGGAAGCTTGGCCCTTGTGCAAGGTGGCTAACTCTTCGCAGCACAAAGAAAAATTAGGACACGGCCACCATAGCTTAAATGGCGGCGTTCGAAGGCACTTTATCGAGGTTCGAGGCTCGAGAGTTGATCGAGAAGTATCTAAGTAAGGGGGTCCCTCGAGTGAGCTTCGGTTAGCGTAGATACCAGGAACAACTGTCGCTCAGATACTTGATCGTATACTTAATATCGCGGCGACTCGCGAGCAAAGCGCAGCGAAAAATCTATAAGGGATGGCGCGATTATACAAGCCGCAAGCCATCGCAGAAATATTAAGTATCTGGCAGTGGCTGGCGTCAAGATCCAAGGAAGTGTTGAGAGTCTAAGTTGGGGGGCAGCTGGGAGAGCCAAGACGTCGCAGGTGTGAAGTGGCAGCAAGTGCAGAAAAGGGTCCTTAGTGTGGTTTGTAATCTGATATTCAACTTCAACTGCCCGAATCCCGCCCCCGTAACCTTCGTGTGTCGGAGACGTCTCAGTACAAACCCCATCGAGTATGGGCTCATTCACCGGAGTCCAACTTGAAAGGGCAGCGGGCGAGTACATGCCGCTACGACATCTAACTAGATGCATTTTGGCTGGCGCGAAGCATTTATTGTGTGGGCCGTATTGCACTTCATTTCAATATCAGTGCGCCGCAACGCCTAAAAATGTTCTAAAATAGCAGACGACATCGCAACAATGAGCAGAGTGAGAGGGACAATAGCATTACGCAGGGAATTGAGAAACATAGAGTAGCAAACTATGACCTCCAAAAATAATTCCTTCTAAGAGTTGAATGGAGAAGCAGCCCAAATTTTGAGTGAAATTACCTTCGCAGGGACGATTAGTGCGCGAAGATTAGTTGTGCGCACGCATAGCCGCAGCGTATTTTTTGTCCTCGTCGGACATGTTGCCCTCGAATGGCAGGAAGACCTCGGTGTTCGCGTAGAACGCGCTCTCGATGAGCTCGGCGTGGTGAGGAGTGCGTGGGGTGATAGAGCACTTGAAGGGGTTGGGCGCAGTAAGGATACCCTTGGCGTAATCCCAGACGTCGCACTTGATGGCCTGACCGGTCTTGGGATCCGTAGCTTCAGCAAAGTTGAAGGCCCACAGGAGGTTCATGGTGTTCAGCATCTATACAATGAGGGCAAGTGAGCAAACAAAATCGACGGTCTGACGACGAGGGCTACTAACGACGGAATTGTTGGCCAAGTGGATACCAGGGCAGATACGCTAAAAGAGGGGTAGCAACGTAAGAGGATGTTCGCAGTGTAGCTAGTATGCCGAACTACTCACTCTTCCAGAGCCGAAAGCAAAGTTAAGGCGCCTGTCGGAGTCATCGACACCCTCTTTGGTACCCATCTCGGACTTAATGTACCGGTCGGGCCAGTACCTGTCGGGATCCTCGTACACGTTCTCGTCGTGGAAAATACCCCCTTGCGACCAGGGATGGGTTAGTAGGCAAGGACTCGGGGTCGATAGATGGGACGTACAAGCATTAACAAAGATTGTAGTCCCGGCGGGGATGCGGTAACCGTTGTACTGCATAAAATTTCGTGAGAAGTCTGAGGATATGGTCGTCAAGTGTGAACTCACAATTTCCTCATTAAGGGTAGCATGGGGGATAGCCAAAGGAGCGACAGGGCGCCAGCGGTGAGTCTACCATGAAACTGGCCATGAGTATGGGCCCATATCTTTGTACAGCGACACTGACCTCACTGATCACGGCACGAATATACGGGAGATTGGGGATATCGTCGAGAGTGGGCATCCGATCTTGGCCAACCACGCGGTCGAGCTCCTCCTGAGCCTTCTTCTGCGCATCAGGGTGCGAGACCATGGCCAAGATAAGGGTTTGCAGGAAGGAAGAAGTCGTGTCCGAGCCGCCTTCGACCAATACGCCTCCAAGGTACCTGAGGATACGAAGGAAACATAAGAACGTGGGGCAGATGGCTCAGGTGTGCCACCCTAAACATACCCGACCAACTCGCGACTCATACCGAACTCCTTCTGACGATCGATGACGTCTTCCATGAAACAGTCATTTCGCGTGCCGTTGGCAATGCGATCCTCGCATTCCTTGAGAAGGCCGAAGTAGAGTTCGCGTTGCAATGTCCTGACCTTTGTGCACAAAGTTTTCCATGGCGCCCATTTCTCAGGAACTTTCTTGAGAATGGGGATAAGATCCATGGGAGGATGGGCACCAGGCTCGAGCGCATGTTCCCACTGGTCCTCGTGTTAGCAAATTAATGTCACCACATGAGAGCAGTCGTACCTCGTGTTGTGCAGCGAAAAACTGAGCGACGCGGCCACCTTCATATTTAGGCGAGCGGGTACCAAAGAGGACAGACAAGATCACAGACGAGGAGTAGCGGCGGATGTGCGTGTAGAAACCCTACACATATTAAGGGTCAAGTATTAATATAATATGATAAAAGAAGACGCATGGCATGAAGCGCACCTCTGGCTTTTTCAACAAGTCAAAAAGCAGCTGGGATGCTTCTGCACGTTGAATAGGGAGATGGTTGGTGCAAGCCTGTGGCGTGAGGATGGCATGCGCGGCCTTCCTGAGCGATCGCCAGTCTTCGGCTGGGAACCAAAGGCACGTCAGACGAGGACAGTGATCAGCGTTCTAGTCATACGCACTATAGCGTGCCAGAACCATGTTCATGCCGCCGGTAATAACATCGGCCATATGATTGGGTGGCCGGTCAACGGTAGAACTGCTACGCTTGTCCATGAGCTCCTTCACGGGGCCAGCCCCGCTCAGAACTATGGCCGTCCCAGGACCAAGCTTTAACTACACAGAGAGAACAGTTAGTACGCGTTGCCATGGTGCAAATGTGTAAAAGTCGATACCGAGTACATCTCTCCATATTGCTTCGCCCATTCAGTTAGCCTAGGTAGCGGAGAGACAATCAGAAGTTACCACCAAAGTGATCAAAGAAAGTTGCCAAACTTGTAGTGAGCCGAAGTTTTTGGGAAGATAAGAAGATTTCCAAAGAGTGGTGTAGTTGGCGGGCCAGGTGGAAGATAAGACTCTCGCTTGCCAATACGAGCAGCCTTAAGGATGAACCAAACGATCACGCCCAAGGGCAATACGATGCTCAGAAACGCCATCGACTTTTCGTACAGACAGAGAAGACGGCGCGAGTTTGAAGAGCTGAAGGAGAGTTGGTGCGATGAAGTTGAAGTAGATGGTACAGGTAGCGGTGGGGCAATAGCCACAAAACTCGGACGAACGAGCGAATGAGAAACGACGGAAATCAAGGGCCGTTCTGTGGTGTCTCTAATAGAGATAGGTGTGTATATTTGTATGGGCTCATACGGGCAATCGAGACCCCTGCTCTGAATGCGTGCCTCGTGCCGTAGGCGAAGGTCAGGTAGCCAACTGAATTCTCTGCTCAGAATCTCGCTAGCGGAGTGGTTATCGGAAATCAACCCTGAGGATCTGATGCAAGTTGATCAAACCCCATTCGCCGTCGGCATCGAAGTGGCATGCAAATCCCCGGCGAGTTGGGGAAGCTGTCACTACTGGTATGGGATGGTGGCCGCTGGCGATTTGCGTGGTTTGCCCGTCGAGCACCAGCGTACAAAACGTCGAAACGCTCGATGTTTGACGTTCAACATCAAGGAAGCCAACGCCGTCTAAAGTCCAGTCAACATCCAGCTCTATCTGCATCCGGGAATTCGTGTATTAAAGCCGCGAGTTCAAGAGATAGCCTTGGTTCTCTGCAGAAACGGCCACGAAAACAAAAAGCTGGGGTTTCTGGATCTTACCACATCGACTCAAGCGCTTCGAAACTAAAGTCAGAATTCATGCCATTCCAACTCCACTCCACTCAGACCATTCACACCAAAGGCCCGCCGCCGCAACCATAGATTTTTGGAATAGATTTGGATACTATCACTCTTTTCTCAGCCCAATTCCATATCACCTCCAAGATCGCCGATTCTACCCTAAAATTCTAGCCTGGATACCATAGCTTCTTCATCTCTGCAGCGCCGTCGAACGCGGGCAGGGATTACACGTGGAGTACACACCGTGCCTGTTACTGAACTCGAGATACAAATATCATATCTTAGGCCGTTTTCTAAACCCTTCGGCTCGCTGATGTTATGAACTGCTCACGACCCCGAAATTCGCCCGTTGCTAATTCCTTTCTGAACTCAGGGGGCTTTAAATCGCGCCGCTGAACCGAGGTTCGCAACATGCCAACACAATGCCACCATCATCTACGATTGCGGCTCCAACTGGGCCACTTCCTTTGCAACGGCCGTGCTTCGACACCGGGACTTCGCTCTATAAAAACATTTACCTCTGGATTCTTGGACTCAAACTTGGAGAGCTAGAAATTGTGAGTGAAATGAAAGCTTCCGAGGACCTACATACCAATATTGAGGCATTGATTACGTGGTTACTATACCATTCACGGCTACTCAGGACTCACCGCTACGTCCCTGGAACTTGTTGGCTTCAGCTAGACTTCAATGTGATCTAGACGGCGACTCAAGGCTAGACCTCCGCAGAGTCCGCACTTCAAGCTTGCCCACGGTCGCCCACTGAGTCCTAAGATCGGCCAAAGGCGGCCAAAGCTTCCAAGCCACCCTCGCTATTCGCCCCACCATCGTATTGCACTGGCCTGACGCACACAGGGCACTTGGGCAATGATTCGGGAATTACGCGAAAGAACGCTAAGGGAGTGCAATAACCTCTGCTGCTACCCTAGGCCTATAAAACAAGCTCGGCGCCTTTCCCCATGTGTCAGTGCGCGCTTTTCTCCTCCCAAACTCTGCCCCTCTCTTTGATAACATTTATATTCGGTCGTCTTTGCCGCTTCACATTGGACTTCACTCCCTCGTTCAATCCTTCGCCCCCCGCCTCTCCAAAATGTCGGCGCCAGCAGCTATACCAGAGGCCACCATCGTCGCGACTGTTGGCCCATATATGACCGGCATTATGCTACAGATGATCTTCATGGGCGTCCTAAGTGCCCAGACCTTTGATTACTATGTGATTCTATTTCACTTCGACTCCACATCGTCGTGCATTCTTCCTGACTAGTACTATTTCAGTCCTTATTTCCCAAGGATACGTTGTTCAATAAAGTACTCGTAGCATCTTGTGAGTACACCGCGAACGCAGGTTGTGGTGCAAGTTTCTCATTTGACCTCCATAACCCTAGTGGTCTCCGTATGCGCTCTGCAGTCGACTATGGACTAGTAAGCTTTTCTCTTGCCTGTTTATCGTATCAACTTGCTAACCGGTATTTTTACTCTAGCAAAAATGCCTATCGGTAAAGCGACTTCATGCGATATGCCCTCGGGTCAAACTGACTTTCATGTATTAGAACATTCGTCCAGTTCTATGGGGATTTCAACCATTTCGACATCCAGGACTGGAGCTTGTGGGGTGAAATTGTAGTGGTATGTACTCTCGCTCTGTTCGATCTAGAGGCGAATAATTCAACCCTCGTTAAACCAGACCGCCGTCGCCGGAACGATCGCCCAATCCTTTTTCCTTGAACGATGCTACCGCGTAAGATGTTCTTATTTAGCTAGCCTTGACTCGTACTGATCTATCTTCTTCGCAATTCAGGCTACCAAGAGCAAACTCTTCCTCGTTGTTGGTGGCGGATTCATCGCATTGTCGTTGGCCTGCGGTATTGGTTCGACGGTCCAATTCGCTCAGGTACAGAAACTCAGGTGTGCTATAGTCCTGCTCCTTGTCCAAAGACTTGGAACTGATCTTTCGTACCTTCAGCCTTGTCCCCAGTGTAATTCCATCATCTTATCTTAGTCTGAGTATATTCTAAGCATTCTGCCCTTAGATTCCCATCTTCATTACCACCTGGCTCTCAGTCGTACGTCATTTCCTTTCTCAAACAGCGTATATCCAGAAGCTCACCCTTTTAATTATCTGATCCAGACTGCCGGTATGCAATCCTGAAAAGATCTTTCTTCCACTTTAGCTTACCGTCCTACGTATACTTAGTCATCGATCTCGGTATTGCCACCGTCTTGGTTTGGTCTCTTCTCCGTGTCAAGTCTACCTTCCACAAGTATGTTGTATCGTTTATGCGCCGTTGCGTGTAGCTTGACTGATTTATTTGCTGTAGGACCGAGACTGTTAGTAAATTGCCTATGCTGAGAACAACCAATTACTAATACCGTTCGGTGTTGTAGGTTGTTACTAAGCTCATCCGGTTGACTTTGGAAACCGGGTCTCTTACTGCGATTATTGCGGTACTCAACTTGATTCTCGTAAGTTTCAGTTGTGCCCGTTCCTATCAGTGCCCATGCTGATTCAGTGACATAGTACCTTGCTCTCCCCGGTTTTGCTTGGCAGTAAGCTCACATCTAACGATACCGGCTTTTGTGCTATACTCAGCTTCGTTCTCAGCTTGATCCCTCAGTTGATCATGGGCAAGCTGTGCGTATTGAATTCACCCATTCTTCGACTATAGATGGGCTGACTCGTGTGAATAGGTACGGCATGTGTGTGCTCTACACATTGGGCTCTCGAAAGGATCTCCGTGCTATCATGACTGGCTCAGATCACGCGAGCTACGTCGACTCCCGCAACCGTGCACCTTCCAACGGCCGCTTCTTCTCGTCTAAGCAGAACGGCCGTGCTGATGGCATCACCGTGAGTTCCGGCGCCGTTCTTGCTCACCATTATAACCGTACTAACCTGTGTACTTGCCCAGGTTACCACCACCTTCCACCAAGACGGTCTCGAGACCGACATCAAGCAGGACACTGATATGGAACTCGGACGTGCACCAGCCAGCGTCAAGTTCGAGTCTGACGACGATTTCCGCGCTCACGGCCAAGCCGGTCAAGTTTGAATGGATTTTACATTTTTCTTTCTTCTTCATAACACTTCACTTCACTTCATATCAAAATGTAGAATTCTTCGCTCTTGAAAGCATCTTTACATAGGAAATACGGCAGTTTCTCCGGGGTTGGAGCTCCATCTTTCATCTCTCAATATATATCTTGCAAGCTTGCAACGTTACCCTATCATTCTGTCCTCGCTCTTCGGCATCGTGTGGTTGGCAATGTTCAAGAAGCTCGTCCAGTATTCGTATTGCACATTTCACTGGAGTGAAGAGTGTTGACTGCGTGGGATTGAAGGGGCCGAGCGCCTTGCGTGTGTGGCGGGCATTTCTATATCTGTGGTCCAATCATGACTAACACCAACTCTCCTGCTTGGTAGACATGTACGCCTCGGACTTACCACGACCTCGGTTTCGGCCGCAGCGGGGGCAATCAATGTACGTCGGCTGCTTACTTATTACCCGCGGGCTCATGTGACGACTGCAGGGAATCTGAGTAACAAGTATGGGGCAGAAAACCCCAAGGCACCAGACATAGTTTGGTTTTGTGAATGCTATCCATCCTGATCCACTGAATGCTGAGGATAGTCGCTGCAGGGTATCTCCAACAAACCCACAAGTGATGACCCTTGATTTCGTAGGCGTATTGCGATGAAAGTCTTGACTACGGAGGTTCCCTAATTCCATAAACCTCGCCCAGCCCGTTGCTCGCCAGGTGTGTCGCCGACGAAAAATACACTCATGAGCTGAAATATGTTTATTATCCTCGTCGGCGACACGGAGGCCAAGCTCAGGGCGAGCCAGTACAGTTTGAGATTGGCGTAGCCTAGTGTAGCAAAGTGCTGTCAGGGGGGTTTTCACATGCCATTCCCAAGGCAGCGAGCTCGGTTGAATTGCCTGGTAGGGTTTTGCAATATGCCATAGAAAAGAATTCGTCCTCTGACACAGGAGCTCTGAATCAGGTGAACAATCCCAAGGGCAGGATGTTGAACGATACGGAGCGCGGTCCGCCGATACAAGTCGATCTTGGGAGTAGAAAAGGTAGCGCTAGTCGGGATTTGGCGCCTCGAATTAGCACAAAATGACATGGTTGACGTGGTGGAGGAAGGGTGTCATTTCTCGCGAAGGTGTTGGAAGATGTTGAACGTCAAACTTGTGGAGGCTATTAGTCAGCTCTTCGATTCCGAATGATTTGTATGCAGGGTTGGGTGACGGGTCGGCTACTCTCGAGTCTCCACCTCCATCGATCTTCAGCGCTTCAGCCTTCAACGTTTCAACGCCGAATCCCGATGAGCCCGAGGGGCTTAGGGATGCCATGCTTGCTTTATGATACGACCAAGCTGGTAAGTACGAGTCCTTGATGTGGCTGGCTGCAAGCGTTTCGGAGTCAGCATGCAATTCCTTCTGCTGTTGCATCATTTGTGCACTCCAAAGCGAATTGTGATGGAGAGTTTCACTTGGGCTCCGCTCAAACCCTCACAAGGGCTGCAGTTATCGAAAGGGAAAATTTAAAGTGGATTTATATAAACTGGTAGTGTCGAATCCAGGAGGCTTCTCTTCTCTGTGTGGGTAATGCACACTCCGCAGAGCGTCAGGCCTGCAACGGTCAACCGTTGATACGCACTACTTATGTCAAGTGACCCCATCCAACATCCCTGGGGCGTATCTGTCATCCCGTTCTATCGAGCTGGCTGTTTTTGGAGAAAAGATGATCCTTTGCCAGACTTTTTGCTCGTACGCTTGCTTGTGCACCCTCGCGTTATACTGGTCTATGTTATCATGCCAGAATGGAGCCTGGTCTGGGTGAGAGGCCACGAACGATTGCTTGGCTTTCCATTGGTCACGAGCGATCCCTAAGAATCACGGCCATTGTAGCTTTGTTACCCGTGCTGCAGACCGCTAACGAAAGGCAGAGCTCTTCTCAAAGTAACCTGTGCAAGATTCACCAGTGCTTTGGCTTGCTCAGACGGTGTATTTCCTCTAACGCGTCTATCTAGTATTCCTTGACTCTTCGTGTCAGAAGGCGGCTCTATCAACCTCGTAATCGTTGAGTTTCTACGGCCAACCTATCGCCGAGGAGGCTTCATACTAATAGGGTCAATATAGCGGCTGTCTCAGCTGTCTTCAAGGTTTAAAGCTTGCCTTTGCCAACACCGCGTCTCTCTTATACTTATCTTTTATATTGCAACCGCATGAGATTGACTATGCGATGGCTACATAACTTTGGCCAGGATAGCCAATCACCAATTACGCGAAGCGTAAGAGCGTGTCGGGTAAGCCGTTTTTACTGATCTTGGAGAAACTTGCTCTTTACAGCGTAGAGCTCAACGCTCGCGCGGCGTGTCCAAAATGTCCTCCAACCAAGCGCAGCGGCCTGGCTCGCACAGGCCGTGTTATGGACATATCGGGGCATCGTAGAGTGCTTCTTTCTGCTTTGTGTTTGTCTATTTCGGGGACAATCGCGCCTACATCCACAACACTCTGCGATATAGATGGGTGTGGTTGCGTCAGTAGAATCGATGCAATTGCCTTGAGTTGAGCTCCGCTTTTCTACTCGTGGCTAACAAAGGTCTTCTGAGCGTCCGGGTAGAACAATGTACTCAAACGATTGATTGCCCGTGTCCAATTCGCCCAAGCACACCAAACGTATATCTAGCTTGCCTAAGCTTTACGCACTGGTGGCGCTCCTAATTGAATGTACTATCTCTAAGCTCACGACAATGCTTGGTAGCAAGCAGGCATCCAAACGCAGAGCCACCTTATCTTGGGCTACACGGCACGACTCGAGTCTCATATCGTTGCGCCGCCTTATCAACGCTGGACATGCCTAAGGACGGACTCAAGATTGATTGTGCGCGCCTTCACTAGCTTCATTTTCGAGTCGTGCGGTCGAGCGTTAATCTTTGATGCGCGGGTCAAGATGCTCCAGGTACTTTACCCATCTGGGCAGCTTGTCTTATTCTTTACTCGCCCTTTACTATCAATTTTTAGCACGTGGCCCACTCACTCAACCTACTGCTCGGAGCATAAAAGTGAATGCGAGTAAAGGTAGCATTTCTATTAATTAGCTTGACGCTCAAGCACGATTCGTCTATGGATGCCAGCACTAAGTCCGCGCCCTTGGCTCATCGGATTGCTCGCCCTCTCAGCACACGGCATTCTTCGTCTATGTTCGAACCCCCGTCAAGCTGCGCAGCGCAAAACTCTTTCTGGGAAATCTGTCATGTGGCATACCAGCGCTCGCACCTCCTTTGCGAGCGGGGGTGCGGGCTCACTAACATCACCAAGCGCAGGGGTAATTTGGCTTCATAGTAAGTATGAAGGAGGTAGCTCATTTATCCCATGCCGGCTGGGTCTCGGAGCTTATGCACGTGTCTTGCATCGAGGTATCTCCCTTTCGGATATCGCAGGAGCGAGGCGATAGAGCGTATCAAGTGATATCAGCGTCCCTTCACCCATCACTCGGCGCTAAACTTACTGCCCTTTGCGATTAGGTCACAACATTGGCTCATGACTATAAATGAGTCGGTAAGGATCAATCTGACCGCCAGCGCCGACCACCTCGAGCTTGCCTCCAAACCAAATCAGCATGCCCGTCACCCCGATAATCGCGCCCGAACAATTCGAGGAAGTGGTGGGTGCATTCCAAAACGGCTCCTCGTTATGGACTTTTTTGAGCCTCTTTCCTACTAGATGGAACTTAGCAAATATAGGCTAATCATCATTGACTTTTGGGCTCCCTGGTGCGATCCTCGCAAAGAGCTTAGCTCACACTTCGAGACTATGTCAAACGACGAGAGTTTGGAACGGATCGGTTTTTACAAGATTGACATTGATGCCCTCCCGGTTCGCCCTCCTTTCAGTTTATATCGCGCTCTCATCTGGGTCTAACGGGCTTGAAACGTAGTTTGTCGCTCAGAAGTGCAAAGTTAGCGTGGTAAGCGATTTCCCGAGAGCCACCCCACCTTTGAATATTGCGTCTTCGACTCCGATAAAATCACTAGATGCCTACTTTCAAATGCTTTAGAAACGGCGTGTGGGCGGGCGAGATCAATGGGTCCGATAGAGACAAACTTGACGTATGCTGCTCGCTTTAATAGGAAAATTCATTGCCCAGCGCACTAATCCAATGCTCGTAGAAATTTGTCCGAGCTCAGGCTCAGGTGAGTGCTACGGGCATTCCTATTTGGTTGCCTCGACCCTCACTGATGACGTATTCATGTGCATGGAATTGACAGAAGGCTTAAGTGGCCAGATTGTATTGTCCTGTGAACCTGTGCTCGAAGCTACCAGTGGCTTCTGGCCCAGGTGTATACGCGCATCATCCATCCTCCATTAGAGGAGAATGAAATGAACATGAAACTGTAATCAAGTGGTGGTGATCCTAGTATCAATGGCTATCGTAATAACAAACGGCCCGCGAAAATGAGTGACGGGGGCGGAGACGCATGGATGCTCTAGACTGCTTGATAGTTACATACCCTTCAGCTTCGAGCCCCCGCGCAGCTCCCAGATGGCTGAGTTTGTAAGTAAGTCTCGTGGTTATAATATGAGTGCAAGGTTAGGCAAAGATTGGGTGGTAGATGGAGGGGGGGGCTCGCCTCTAAATCTGAAGGTGCGCATCATGTTATCTTGAGCTAGCCGAATACACACGAGTACGGAAATTTGGGCAGAGCAAAAAAAAGAGTACAACAGCACGCATTTACGAGTGCCATCGTCCAGGGTCGAAAGGAAAACAAAAGCGACCGGCAACCGGGGCTACCACAGATCAAGAAGAAAGTGAGATAAATACTGCATATGGGACTCGAACCCACAACCTTCCGCTTAGGAAGCGGACACTCTACCATTGAGCCAATGCAGCTTGACGCTTCGCTCCTCTATTACTTTGTTAATCCGAAAGGTGGATGGTGAAAAGCCGAGGACGAAATTACAAGTAAATCCCATCTAAAAGGCGGTCGGAAGAATATTTTTTGAGAGGCCATATTCAGATACTACATGCAGCTTACGATCTAGAGATGTAGCAGAAACTGCGAGCTTTCGGACGTGGCCCGAGCGCTTGTAGGGACAGGTCGTAGCGGCTGTGCTGGATTGAAGGATTTAAGATTATGTAATGGCTAGCAGTCATGGAGTTTGAACTGTATGAACACGACTGCGCGCATCTGAATTCTGGCCGTACAACTTAGCGGTATCTGAGACTCAAAATAAGTCATCTGCGCAAAACAGGTGGTCGGACATGACTCGAGACTGGGTAATATTCGGAGGACGAACTCGCCGCCAAGTGAGACGTAAATCTTCCTGGAGGCACCAGGAGGAAGTTAAATCGGACGGGGCATCTATTCATCCGCTCGGTTAGCATTATGATGTCGGCTTGACCCTACTAGTACAATGCACCCTATGTGGCACCAGCATCTACTGCGAAACGACATCCACCGACTTCAGAATGGCGACCAACGTCTGTGTTCACTGTTGCTGCATCGTCAACTCGGAGTCCGGACCTTGCCAGTACAGAACAAGCAAACGGTGGAAATTGAGTCACGTCTCGCCGTGCCCTATAGAATATGGTAATTTCTAATCTGTCAGCCTCCTAACCTCTCAGTGGTCTCCGGAGCTGTCCATGAGGCGGACGAAGGCTGCGGGCGTATTGGCCTGTCGAGTCAAAGATGATGCTGGCTTCACTACTACGCTGGGCTTTCGGACAGCGTTAAAATCATTTTGGTCGGCGCCACGAAAGCACGCTCGGCGAAGTTTAATCCCTTCTTCCTTTACACTAACGAAAGGGTACTTCACTGAATGAAAAACGGCGCTCTTCGAGCCCTCACGCCTTCTTAGCCAGACGAAATCGGCCCGTTGAGCTTGAAAGAACCCGTTCCGATTGGGTGGGATCTTAGCTGATTATTTTGGGCCAGCATGTCTCTGTCTGAAGGGTGCTTTGAGCCTAGAACACTTCGATGCTACTAGCGCTCTGTCACTTCACATTTGCCAAAAGGCTTACTTTTCTCAGCTACCGTCTGATACTCATCAACTCTCGGGTGCTTTCGTTATTGCATCTGCCTAAGCAGCTTTGGATTTATTTCGAAAGCTAATGGCATGTACAAATTCCAAAGCGAGCCCCAATCTTCCGGAGCTCCGATCATACCTGCCGCTTTTTCGGACGTGGGGTGCTAGTGCTCTTGTAGCGCCTTAGTGTTGATGTCACTAATAACCGGCACCGTTCAGACCATGCTTTAATCTCGAGGCCAAAGCGGGGTCTCCATAGATCATAGATGTTTGAGAACTTGGGGACAATGATTACCTATGGATGCCTGCGCTTGTCGGAACGGCGCGTAAAGAAAGCTCCCTGGGGGGGTTTTTGCGGTGCTATCACATAGGGCCACCGGTGTTCTATGGACCGACCATATAGATAGCACTATGCCTCCCGGTGCATTCGGAGTGTGCTAGCGTATTTGAATACCCAAACATCCCCATATCGAGAATAAACGCTTTGCTCGCTATTGCCTCGCAACGATCACGCTATCGGACGGTTGGGAGCGGAGAGGTATAGAAAAATATGCGTAGCAACCTGTATCTATCCATATCTAAGGTAGCCGCGAGAAATGATCCCTTTGAACTGCTGAGATGCACGTTCGGGGCACGTTTTTTGAGATTCTCGCGTGTGTTCCGGTATTCGCGGAGCTCGGCCGGACCCGTGCGACAGATGACGCGTTATCTATCCGGAGGGTGTTTGAAGGGGCGGAAAGCAATCATGATCCTCGATATAGGCCTTTGCAGGCATCGATGTCATCGGACCTAAGGTCGGTGTTGAGTTTGGCGGAGTGGTAATTTATCCATGTTAATTCAATTATCTGGCTGTTGTGGCTGTGGGTTTTCGTGCACTCTCGACCACCAAATTCCGACACGATATTTGCAGCACAAGTCATGAGATCTGGAGACCAACTACAGCAAATCATGCGCTTGTTCCTCTTCTGTGACGATTGTTTGTGGCGTGGTGCACCCGACACCATCGGAGGGCTCTCCGTCATATCACCCACCACCGCGCCCCCAAGTCCTTCCACTCTTTCTTGACATCTCGTCTTGAGGGAGCTATTCCAGGGTTGCACCTCTGGTTGTGCTCTAGGGACATATTAATTAATTTCTTTGCGTCGAGGCCTGAGTTCTGATCCCAGGAAAGAGCAAAGAGGCTGCGCATTTCTCTTTCAAGGCCCATATCGTCATGATCTTGTCGTTGTCCGAGAAATGTTGTATCGGGATTCAGATCACCTCTCGCTCTCGGTACTATGCCTCCTCGCCACAATCCGGTAATATGGACACGGGTCTGATGGCCGCCTTGAACTTTGCTGGCACCAACCTTGTTTTCGAGAGCCAAAAAATGAAAGGTAGTAACGGTGGGAATGTCACTACGGGGACGACCATCACGATCCTTCGGAGTGACGTTGGCCTCCTTTGCCCCTCCATGCTCAGCCCAACATTCGTTGGACTGTAGAAACGAATAAACTCTCCACGCAGCGCTTTCCTCTTTGTTCTCGTTTTGACTTCTTAAGGATACCGGATGTTTTGGGCACGAGTTACCGTAACTGGATTCACCAACCCTCGCGCAATTGGCTTATTCTACGTGGTGGCGCTCACGTGAGCTACTTAGCGGGTAGTGAGAAGTTACTTTGGGAGCTCTTTTGCATTTATTGGCGATTCTAGCAGCATGCATACGGGCAGTTGTTTCTTCAGGCATCTACCCCGTCCAATGGGCGCCACATTCTTCGGAATTACTCCTAGGAATATTCTGATGGACACTACTGCTAAAAAGATCGTCGATGCCTAGAACCCAACCATCTGCGGGCTGTCTATGCACTTATCCAGCCGATGTGACTTTTCAGCTCTCCAAGGTCTTGTTTCCCACTTCCTCGTGTTTGCACTGTGCTAGATCCTCGTGCCGCCCTTCTCCCCACACTAGGTCTCTATTCCCCGTCCCGCTGCGATCGGAATTGCTAACAAGCTATCCCACCCCAAATTGACTTCCTACACCTTTGGAACACAGACTTAACAAGAGCTAAAGCTGATTGGAGCTCTGCCTAGTCAATCTAAAGAAACAATCCGGAACCTCCCCGAGCCACCCCTATTCAAATATCCACCCCCTTCACCCCGCTTTGACCAACTCAATGCATCGATCGGAACGCAATCTAGTATCAACTTGTCCTTTCATGTGACTGGCGCTGCATTGTCGTGGCAAGTTGGACTCGTAGAAGCTCCTCTTTGTTGTTTATCCAACAAAAACGCAAGCTAACTTCCTTACACCGCCGCCCACAATGCTATAGCATGCTCCGACCTTTCGGATATGATATCTCCAGCCCATTATATGCCTCTCTGGTGATATTGCAGATCGTCTTTCTATGCTAAGTGCCCAGGCTCAATCCCTACTACTATTGTCCGGTCGCTTGGGGGTGTCTGCACCCCCACAAGCTTAAATGATGACCATAATGCTCACAGCCTATGACCGGTAGCAATTTCGGCATAAGCAACCAATGCCGATCGCAAACGAGGCGCTGTATGTCTAGGGGCACATTGGATACATGCGACTAGGACACACGCCACGAGCTTGCCCCTATTGGCTGCTAGCCCATCACGCTCCCTCCATCGCCGGATCACCACTTGTGTGTTTTGATCATGCAGCGCCAAAAGCTCTCAATGTCCGCCATTCGCAAAAACATGTGTAGGTGGCGTGTACGCGCGGGAACTTCAAAGCCATCGAGGACGCCAGCTTCCTTTCGGCACGCGAGATACTGGGAACCTTTGCCCCACTCTATAGTCTTGAACAACCGGATTTAATCCCGAATCACGAGCTTGTGGGTCTATTGTCTGGGTGGACAAGGTCGACTTGAGCCCGGGTGTCTTTCGGTGAATAAAGCCCGAGTACCGCTGCGCTATCGTATCTAACTAAGACTGCCAGTTTTCGAAGACGAATATCATACAACTTAACATTAACATATTTAATCATGCAGTTTGCCACGGCTTTACTATACGGCAGATGTCAAGACGTTAACCCCGACGACAGTAGGTTTGACGATGCTTGATTCCTAAAAGGACTCAGCATACGATCGTGCTAGCCAAATCGTGCTAGACGGTGGACATTGAGGGCACTCCCTAGCTGAACCTGCACGTGCGACTTCGTGACCCGGCTTTCGCGGAATCACGGACAGAGCCGCAGGATCTTACCCCAGCATAGTCGCATGATTACTACTTTCATGTACAAGGAAAAAGCAGAGTAACGATACTAACGAAGAAACTCTCTGGGGTTACGTAACTAATGATAAATGCTGAATTATGCGGAGCTAAAATCCGCGAACACTCGTGGCTGTGACCCCGCTTTGTCGCAAATTGAATTAGTACCATCATGATGGAGCTTGTGAAGAATATTATATTAACGAAATCACGAGGGTAGTCCTTGAAAAGGGTACGCCAACTCCCTGTTTCTCTGCCTTGACGACACAGCTGTCCATCCGGACAGCTCTTGACCGTGCCATCTCCGCCGCAAAATTCACCACCTGGGTCTCCTTACTTCACGGTATGCTGTTTCGGCAAACTCCATAACTACTTCTGCTCCAAGGGTTTTGATCAGGGAAATACGCCGTCCAGGTTTCGTTTTGCCTTCTGACTGCCTCCGAAAGAACAATGGCGGCATGCCGTGTCTATTTGATGTTTACGGGGCTCGCAGAATCAAGCTGTCCACGTCGTCTTGCACGCGTCCAGGTCCCAGGATGTAGTTAAAGGGATCATCCCCTCAGCTGGTGATACTGTATCCAAGGCATAGCACCTTCTACTCTTGGTATCGTGGCTTACTGCGCCTGGACCAACGCAGTGGATGCGGCTTAAATCTCCGTCCCGAACCTTGTAACAGCCAATGAGATGCTCGGAAAGCAGACATAATAATGGGAGTGGTGGACGGAAGGGGTATGCGTGGTGATTTACGATCTCACCACTTCCCTCTTCCGTCCGCCCTTGCCCAGTTCCCTCTGCAATCCACAGCAGCGGTTCGTCACACGCCTTTATTGTCTTTTTCGACTGCGTATACTGCATGGAAATGGCTATCAATCTTTCACGGTAATTTCGGGCTAGCAACACATCGACAAACACAGCTCCGTTCATCCCTTGCTGGTTCAATGGTACACACGCTCCCCAAATGAATGACCGGTCTATGCACCACAACGATACCGTGTGCTCGAGCAGCACGGCTCACAAAGGAACGACGGAACGGAAGCAGCCCCCAGCTACCCATCATCTGCACCTGGTACTTGCAGACGGGTGGTAGTCGATCTCACGTAGAACGTAGGTCCACCATACCATGTCGATTTGCTTCTGCTCCTACGCCCATGCACATAATTAATAGCGAGCGCCGTCGGCTTCGCTGTCAGCCGGCCAGCACACCGACTTGCCAAGCATCCCCTATACGCCGGACCGCGGTTTGTCTACGCACACCATCTACGATGCTAAGCCGCCTCATTTAATTTTATCACCCCCCTCTCTCCTCGTGTTCACTTTGTACCCAATGTCGCAATGCCCACCCGCCTTTCCTCCCGGCTCTCCTCCCCCTTGTTATCAAATCCGCAAGCGCAGCCCCCCCTTTGCCCGGGCCAGGAGCAGCGAGCCTTTCATGCATGGATATGAACATGAAGATCTCGCGCGACCACAGCGTAATTCCAACTCAGCCACCAATTTAGTTACCCCCCACCCCTCCGTGTCCCTATCTTCCCATGCCCCGCGATCTGGACCCTCCAAGAAGGAGAAAAAGACGTCCGTCCGATGCGATTCTCGCGGAGATGATGCATGCTTTCCTCTTATCGTGCTGCCGTGTTGTCAAGAAGCAACCGTGCCGCTACCATCGACGACGAGCCTAAAGCGCCCCTCTGCCCCGTCCTTTTGTTTGATCACGATCGCACACAGACACACCACAAGCCTAGGCTATCCCGCGTTTGGTCATCGGGCTTCCCAATCCGCTACTTCCCCCAGTAGCTAGCCCACAAATCAAATAATGCGCCACCACACCCGGTCTCCAGATCCCGGCGAATGGGACATGGCAGCAGTATGCTGCGCCCCCATCTCTATCTCCTGCTCCGAGAGACTTCCGAGCCCCGAGAGAGAATAAGGAGGAACCGCCGGCAGCCGAGTGTGCGAGTACTTGATTCTTACAGGGAGCGAGCAATACATACTATTCAATCGCTACACCCGCAGTTTGAAGTTTGGAGTTTGAAGTTTGAAGTCGAGTGCGTGCGAGGGTGTGACAGCCCAGAAAGAAGCCCAAGAACCGCTTTCGCCCCAGGTACACGGCAGTCTCCCTGGCCCGTTTCATCTCTGTTTCCACTTCCCCGGGTCCCGGCCTTGTCTCGAGGGGACCAAAGATCATCGATCACTCCCTGCTGAATTTATGATCCTGAGGACCGAGAGTTTTGAGCCTTGAATGCTGGGGGCGCTGAAGACTAAACAATATCATCTGATTATCGTTGGCCAGACGTTCAAACCCATTTTCACTCCTGAACGGCATAGCGTTACTTCTACGGCACCCGGCCAGCCGTGGCTCCATTGATCTTCTCTCTTTGTTAACCTGCAACATTGGCCCTCCGACACCCAAGGGAGTGGTATCGTATACACGAGCACGAGCGAATGAATGGATGAATGAGATTACATAATTGCTCACACCTTTACCTTTTGTTATGTAAGCATATCGTGGGATCGACGCGTGACACGTGACCGGAGCACCGCCAAACGCACCGATTTCCGACCGGTTTCCTGGAAAGATGAAACGTTGCAACTGTCCTTGTCCAGGATTCAGAAACATGCGTATAGCTGCCGGTTGGGTGCGAATTTGCTTTCGTGCACGCGCTTTGGCACGTGCCTTTTGCTATGCATGTCCTTCAAATCAGACACAATTCTGAGATCGAAGGACTCGCGCCAAGCAAACAACACCTACGTGGCGCAAGAAGGAGATAGGTATCAGAAGGCGCAGAGCTTTCACCACTCGTTCAAGGCGGGTCCGCGAACCATGACGATCACCACAATATCAATGAAACATTATGTAATCCCCCACTCGGCACTCGGACGCGTCCTGCGGAGTCGGACTCGGTGTATCTCTCGGATCCGATTCCAGCCAAGCCCAACACAGCCACGTGGGCGAGCAGTGTTCCAATTTCCTTCCGATTCGACCCTCGATCATCTATCGACTCCGAGACCATAACTTCGAGCGTGCCATGGCCACAGCTCAAACAACTATGAGCGACCATAGTCGGCGATCATAGTAGTGACTATACGCAATACGCAATTACTGCACCAGCGACAACTTCAAAGCCAGCAATAATTTACATGAATCATGATTATATGCGCATTACCATATCGACTTGATCGCTCGAGGGTTGCGTGCATAGCCTATTACGGACATAACAGCGCACACCGCCGAACGTGGAGGCGAGACTCAGCTTCGGGAAATTCTGGAGGGTCTGGCTCAATGTTCTATTCGAACTTGGCGTTCTGTCAATTGGCGGCTCAATGGCACAGGTCTGCGAGTTCGGAGAATGCGAGGCAAGCTGCATTGCATCGCATGATGCCATGATGCCATTGTCATGCACATGATTTAACGGTACCGTACATACCGTGCATGACGCAGGAGGGATGTGCACTGTGCATGTGAGGATTTGAAGGGAGAGAATGTTCTGATGGAAAGCTCCGAGTTTCGAGTTTCGAGTTTCGAGCACGACCGCGGACCGGAAAGCCCCATGATTTCTCTGATCCTCTCTAAAGCCTGCGCCTGCCTTGCACGAGTCACGAGTCAGAAGGTCGACACGCAAAAAAGCAAGATGGCGGTGTTGTCTTTTAATTTAACCTTTCTGAAGGACTCAAGCTTACTCAAGGTCTCACTTAAGGTCTCTATACTTATTGAGGATCGAGATCCAACGCATGGCGCATGCAGCTGACGTCGAGGACTCGAGGTAGATATTCTGGAAAGAACGCGATCGAGTGCACTAGTGTCAATAAAATTTAAATGTCGGAGCAGAGTCCTCAGTCAGAGTCATGTCGCTGTCAATTGCAGTGCTCTGCAGAACGATGCATCGATTGGTTTGACCTAATAATGGAAAAGGAGGAGGAGAATAGAAAGATGGAAAAAAACGTATGTATACGTATTCTACAGAAACAAACGAACGAACGAACGAACGAAGGGCCCATCGGAACCGGAGTGGAGCAGTGGGCTGTACCAAGTACTACAAGATACGTGTCATAGAACCAGAAGAAACCAGTGAGTTCAAAAGGTATAGATGGTGACGTGGCATAGAGTCAGAGAGCGAAGGACAAAGATCGGAGATTGAAGAGAAAGGGAAGGGCGCGGGGCGGGGAGGGGGAGGGGAATGCACCATCTAAGTAGGTAAGGTACTGTATGCATACATGGTAAAGCTACGGCGGGTGCGGGGTACTTTGTAAACAAAAGGAAGGAAGTCGAAAATTTGACAAAGATATCAAAGTGGGGGGAGGGGGAGCATGAGCAAAAAAAATACGTAAGCTAAGCTATAGGTCTATGTAAATGCAGCGTAGATAAAGAAGAAAATACTAAAGATGCGCAGGTATGAATAGAGAGGGAGATTGAGAGCCGCATGCAGGTGCTTGAGAGAACAAAGACAGAGACAGAAAGGGAGAATTCACGAGAGAGAACAGACGAGGAGAGAGAGGAGAGAAGAAAATCCAAGAAAGCCCGCGTTCAGGCGAATGAATACGAGAACGCGTGGTTGTGGTTATGGTTGTGGGTGGCAGTAGGGATACAGGCTGACGACAACGAAGGGTCTTGATACATGAGGGGGAGCGGCGGGGGGACAAAAATGTCGGGGGAGGGCCGGAAGCCCAAGGCGTTGGAGAGCGTGTCTGGGATCGTCATGTTCATGTCTAGTTGATAAAGGAGAGTAGGTGGGGGAGTCAGTACTGAAGAGTTATCAAGAGGGGAAGAGCACCAACCTTCGAGGCTCCATGCCAAAGTGCCAGACATCCCAGTATTATAATCCGCGCCGCCATTGGCGCTGGCGTTAGCACCGGCGAGCAGACTTGCCGAGCTCGAGGCGGATGGGCTGCGCTCGAGGTCAGAGTCGCCGGTGGACGAAAAGGCGGAGACAAAAGTGCGATCGAAGACGTCAAAGGCGGGGTCAAAGGTATCGGTGGCGGAGGTGAAGCTGGAGGGGGAGGAGAGGGTGTCGGAGTGAGAGCGGGTGTACGACTCGGAGGAGGAGTACGAGTGTAGGGGCGAGTAGGAGTGGGGGCTCAAGGGCGAGTAGGGAGAGTAAGGAGAGTAGGAGTGGGAGAGGGGGGGCGAGGGGGAATGTGAGTGCGAGCGGGACTGCGATTGGGACTGGAGCTGGGACTGGGACTGAGAGGGCGCGACGAGGTGGGAAAAGTAGAGAAAGTGGACGGGGGGCGGGGCGTTGGCGGGGAGGCGGGGCTTGCCCTTTGTCATGCCGTGCGCGACGAGGTGGTTGCGGATGGCGTCGGTACAGATCTTGACCTTTTCCTTCTCCTGTGATTCCATACGCTGATCGTTAGCTGCCGTGCTCAGGTAGGACAAAAAGGAGCAAAACAGACGGACCTTCATCCAATCGGGACGGCGGGGGCTGAAGCCGAGGCACTCGATGCGGAAGCGGGAGCAGGTCTTGCACGCGCCGTCTGCGCGCTCCTTGTCGCAGACCTTGTGGCGGAGACGGCAGGTGAGGCAGCCGTCCTTGGTGCGGAGGGCGGCCTTCTTTCCCTTGCGCTGGGAGTTGTCGGGGTAGGGAGCGGGAGCAGGCGAGGGCGGGGCAGGGTGGTGGGGGAAGAAGAAGGGGCCGAGGGAGGGGATGGCGATGTGGTCCATGGTGAGCTAGCAGAGGAGCATGGGTTGCTGAGGAGGAGGACGCCATGGCCATATATACGGTGGATATATGACTGCTTAGTTGGGTGGTGAGCAGTATCTGCTTGCGGCAGGAGAGGACAGGGATCGAAGTGAGCCAAACAGCGAGATGCGAGGCTACGCACTAGCTTCGAGGCAGAAACCGAGAGCAGCACCGTCTGTCCCAATCCAGCCGTGCCCAAACAGCGCGCGCATCCCAGGCGCGTGGATCGCACCAGGCACGCAGGACAACGGGAGCGGATGCAAATCCCTTTTGGGCCTCCGCGGCGGCTGTGTCCACCGCCCGCTCCCCGTCTTCGACTCTTCGACTCTTCGCCCTGGACCGCCCTTGCCCTTGCCACCTCTGAGCCCCCCCCTGCCCTCTGCCCTCTGCAGCAGAAGCCTCCTTGCAATTGCTCGCTGCTCTGTCCTCTTCCGAGCCCAAGCCGCTTCTGGGCGTGCGTGACGCGAGCGCGGAGGGGGCCTTCGTGGAATTGAAACCTGAAACACGCCCTGGCCACCTCGAACAGCGTAACGTTGCCGTGACCCGTCCCAGCGCTCTGGCACCACTCAGACTGCTGCTCCTACTCGTTTCAGTTCTCCCCCGCCCCCCCGTCTCTGCCAGCTGCCGTTTCACGCACTTGGCTACTTCTCGACACGATCGCGATTCCCTCCCTCGACACCCCCTGCAGGACGTGATTTGCGCACCCAACTCGGGTAGCTTCCCCGTGCCCTGCTCCTCCGCTCCTCCGCCCCTAGGCTTTACCACCAACTCAACTTGGCTTCATGTGCTGTTTCACATTCTCCTGTTTTTCTATACCTCCATCCACATGTACAGCCTTCAAGGTCCTCTCACCCCACCTCACACCAAATATTCAAGCTCATCCGTCATTTCGAGATTCCGAGATTGGAATAGAGATTGAGACTGAAACGCAGGTACGAGTCAAGACACATGACCTCCCTCCGACAGCCCGATCCCCTCCGAGTGCCTCCGAGTGCCCAGTGAAGCCATCAAGAGCTCATTATTCAAGGAAATGATCAAGGTTGCCTTGAATATTGAATATTGCATATTGAATACTGGATGCCGAGGACACACCTGCCACGGAGCTCTATACCCGACATTATCTTTGCGGATTTTTCGCTCGCTTTCTCCGTCGCGGCGGTGCTTCCTACTTCCTGTGCAGCTAGGGTAGCTTTCAGTCTTACTCGCTTGCTGGGTATTCGCATTCAAGCCGTCCGCGGCCCACTATAGCTCAAACGTCCACGCTCACAGGGCCCGCCTGCAGCTTCTTCGGACTCCTGCTGGGGCAGCAACCATACCATCATTCGAATTTCGCCTGCTTGCCATATTTTAGAATCAATACAACTTCACACAAACTCGCGCGTCTGGGGATTCGAGTCTAGGCGAAGAACGACCTCGCGATCCGGATACTACCTCCGCTTTCAATCTTCAAACTTCAAGTTTCACCCCACGTTTCTCTCAGATGACCAAATGCCCAAATCCGTCCCACCCCACACACAGATACTTAAACGTTCAAGGGCAGCTCGAGTCTCTAATTCGGCTCGCACGGCGTATGGTCCCAACTATGGTCTACCCCCGACATGAAACACCAAGGCCCCTCTAAATCAAAAAGAAGCTACACCTCCGCTATCTGCGCGGTGGCACCTCTACTCTGCTTTTCGTTGTGAGCACACCGGGGCCCCAGACTCCTAATCTCAAACTCGAAACGGCCGCGGCATCTCGTCAGAATTACTACTGCTGCCGCACCGGGAAATCCAAGCGCTCTCCTGATTTCTATGTTTCGTTTCGTGATCTAGGTCTGGGGGCGTGCTCTATTTTAATGGAAACATCGTTTTTCGTGCCTCCAAACAGTGTTTTACGCGATCCCGGCTGCGGTTGGTTGTGAGGCTTGTTTTATGCTCTCATCTCCTATCTAATATTCCACTTTGGTTTTGGTTCTCTCTGATCAAACTTGAGGGCTTCAAAGCCGCGCAAGCTCGGCGCTCCGTACACATTACTCAATGCCCAGCCTGTGTATCCAAGCACATCAATGCGTGAACAAATAAACTGGGTGATTTGAAATATGAACGGTGTTAGCTTTTCTTCAAGTCTTCGCGTCGATCAGGTTCAATATGTGCTCGATGATCCCGATCTCGATGTATTTTCCCCCTCCCCCCCACCTTTCCCCGCCCCCGCGAGACGGCATTGCACCCGCTTGACCTTATTTGATTCCGCCGTCTATGGTCGCCCATGACTCCGTGTTATCGCCTTTATTGATTCAGATAAACCCATAAAGTCCGGTGTGGATCTGGGTCTAGGTTACCGAGGCTGGCTATTGGGTGTTGGGTGTTGGGTATTGAGCGCGGGCAGGACCTGAGGACCCCCCGGAGCGAATGCGGCGTTCCCTCCTGAGCCCGGGCCCTTGAATACGCAATACAGTAAAAACCGTAATCATGCATACCGCAATCATGCATAAAATTACCTTATATGGTTAGGTCGTAAAAATGTCGACGCTCACCATTCCTGCGAAGCTTGACAGATTTTCGATTTTTAAGTCAGGGAGCATCGGTTACAGGGGAGGCTACCAAGAGCACTCATGTCGCATGCAATCACTATGGCCCGTATGCTGATCTGTGAACATGCATATTCCACCGCAGCAATGCAAAATCTCGGGTTTTACTGTATTTGAGTCCTGACTCAGGACTGTGATCATGGTTAGGGCTGCTTATGATCGTGTCCGGGAACCATAGCGTATGGTATATTGCTGGCGGTTATGCGCGCGAGCCTCCATATATGCATATACAAGGCAGAATAAACGTCGAGATGAGGTGAGATGGGGCGGGGTGGGATGTGATGTGATGTGAAGTGGGACGGGGTTAGACACGCGAGTAATAATATTGGTCCGACGCGGTCATGACGCGCGTAGGTCCGCCGAGTAAGTACCTATGTATGTAAGGCCCGCACGCACGCGTGGCGACGCTCGGCCAAGAACACCCTATATCCGTTCTACGTTTCTGCACTCTGTTCTGGGTTGGAACTCAGCTGGGTTAGCACCAACTTTGTTGGTCGCTCGATCGCTGGATCCCCCCTCGGTTGACGTTACGGACCATGAGCATGGTCCACCCGAGCCCTCAAATTTCGCCGGAGTGGGTTCGAAAACTGCAAGCTCTTTCGTGCACCGTAACTGGACTTCCCCTTGGCGCGTGCCACTCTATAGTATTGCGCAAGCTAGCTACTTCCAAGTACTCACCCCCTTCTAGGAAGTGCCACAAGCTTCAAACTTCAAGCCCTCGATCTCCACGCCTCCACGATCATAAGCAGATATTTTCTCGCATTAGCATTGGCCTGTATTAATGGTGTCTAGTACGCGCGTCCTTCTATCCGCATGCACTAGTCCAAGTTGATCAAGATCGCGTGCTGGTGCCACGGGCCACCCCCAGTAACTCGCTAATCCGCTAATCCGCATGCTGGCAAGTACTACTGAGCCGTTTATGGGCCATCATGGCACGCCGCACGAAGCCGACGTCGAATTCGAGGCGCTGACGTTGCGGCTTGGAACACTTTCGGAAGGTTCGAATTGGCCCTCGTCGCGCCAATCGCAGTATTTGAAGGAGCTCTCAATTTGGGTGGTTTCTAGAGAGGGTTAGAGTGCCTACATCATCATACCAGATAATGCCGCCACCACGGCGGCCTTTGTCCAACGTTGAACCTCGATTCCGACATGCTGAATACACCGGACGTTATCTATAAACAAGAAACGAGACGGAAAGCGTTTTGCAAATTCGTCGATATGGCCTATAGAGCATAAAGTCGAATCAGACGGTATCGCCGCGAGCATCGAAATTAAGGACGCATTAATGATTAAGTGTTCACTGGCCACTATACCATATACGCTTGGCAGCGGCCAAGCTCCTTTCGCCCATTCACCGTCGTCGGGCTCGAGAGCCCACTATCCGTATATATCACCTCGCTTTGTTCTCAGTCGTCGATGGCCGCTGATTCGCGATATCGATGCCCTTGTGTACCCCTTGAAGTTGCACGCCCGCTTTTCGTTCGAATCTCTACGGCCAGGGACTGGCGGGACGGGCGATGCTACCCACTAAACTCGCCAAGTACCTGGGGCGGTCATACCAGTAAGGTAGAATAGGGTGGAATGTGTTGGCGTACTGATTCCCGCGTTATTTGATACTCAGGCCGTTCTGGTCACGGATGGGTTCTGAGAACGGCTAAGAGTGGTTATAGTGGGCCGGGGATGGACATGACGGCACGCGTGGAGGTGAAGAAAAAGGTGTAAAGGTGTACACACCTCGAAGGTGGTGAGTCCCGAAATGGATACATATGCTGGAATCGAGATCTGCCTTGCCTTTTTGGGTCCCGAGTCCAGGAGCTCGGCCCTCCCTCCACAGGCCACGAGCCCGGAGGATGGGGGTGGATCGATGTAAAGGGGAGAGGGTGGAGATGGGTGGAAATGAACGTATCATAATTGAGGTCCCTGCCCGCGGAGTGACGCGAAGTCAGCAGTGGTGTACGCATTTGTGAGTCCCGGCGGCGCGTCAGGTGAAGCAAGTCGGTATGTCACGCCATAACCGTCTCATGTCGACGTGTCGTGCAATGGACTGCGGGGCTCGTCATTCCCGCACGCTTGCTCCTTTTATTCTCGGTACTAATTGTGAGGATGGTCGTCGGTCCGCTCATGACCACCGATGGACACTTGAATCGTCACCTCGTCGAAACCTGTTTGATGTTTGAACTCTAAGCCCGGTCACACAGCTAGCCGAGGTGTTTTGCATTTCTTATGTTGGTGCTCAGTACCCAGGATTGGACTTACCTCCTTTCTCCCTGGCCGAATCCCGTTCGAGGTCGCAAACATCCACCAGCACCAAAATGGACCGTGGGGCCACATCATCTCCCAGGCAACCTGTTTGCTTTGGGGAAAGTGAAAAGGAACGCGATGGTGTGTGCAGCATACCTCGGCCAGAGATTCCTTGGGTCCCTGCGGGTGTGGCTTGCCGCTTCAAGGAGCGTAGCCTCTCGGTGTCGCCGCGGTGGCTTGTGGTATGATACCCGCGTCTTTTTCTGGGGAAGTCATGCGGAGAGCAAGTGAATGGACACATGGACCCATTTGTTGGGTTTCGTCATATGCATGAGCTGCCCACAGTCCGCGTGCCAGGATAGCGCCCATCTGCGTGCGACACAAGTACTATCACGTAGGATGCGCGATATATCCCGTACAGAAGGGAAGTATCACGACGGCATTCCCGCGTGCATCGCCATCCAGGCCGTGTTCTCTGCCCTTAATCCACAAATGACTCCCAATACGCACATAAGTGCGGACCGAGCTCCAATCTAGACTAGATCTTTGACCCATTGTTCACGCACTGCGGGATAGACTCGAGAGTAATTCAAGTAGCCGGAGGGGGGGGACCGGTGTTTTCAAGTCCCACACAAAAACAAACATGGACTTACTGCTTACTCGCGACCTGACTCCCTGATAGAGGACGTGCTAATAGCTATAGCTACGACGTTTCAGCCGCATATATCAAGCCTGTGCAGCTGGTGCGACGAACAGACATGAGATCGAAAGAAACAAAAGCGACGCGAGGACGACGAGGGAGGGGCCCCTGCAAGGTGGCACGCACCAAAGAACGCAAAGCAAGTGACGGTTGGGTGGCAAATCTCCAGAATGTGTGTATGTGGCTGTGTGTGCGTATGTGGCCGTCCGCACTTAAACATATATTACGTAAGACATAGCCTTCATTGTTCCCACCCGCCTGGCGTGTTCTGCTCGAGCATTCCATTCCGCGCGATCTTCTACGAGCCACCACCTTCCGTCATGAGCTGCTTATGCGCATCTTATAGCGTGCATGATCGGTCGATCGCAGAGCATTGCATCGTGGTGCAATATTGTACGAGGCGCGTGTCCGCACTGCCTACTAAGGATTAGAAGATTGGGTCCCGCCTCGACGCATTCCGATCACCTCCGCTTGTCCGTTACACTGACACGATGCATAGATCATCCAGCAGGAAGAAAAGAACCAAGGGTCGGAGCGCCGCACACCGCCCGCACGATCTCGACCCGCCTACGCCTGCCCCAACCTGCCAGGAATGTAGTGCGCACTCCGCCCGTAATGTGTGACTCGGTCAGGTTGCTCGGTGGAGTCTTCGAATGCCGAAAAGCGCATAAACAAGCAGAACAAATGCTTTCGGCCCCGTCTTTGCTGACTGTGATCGCCAGCCATTTCACGCGCTTGACTACTTCTTCACACGATCGCGATCCCCTCCTCCGACGTCCAAGAGCCCCCGCAGGACATGCTTTGCGCACCTAACTTGGGTAGCTTCCTCCTGCCCTGCTCCTCCTCTCGCTTTCCCCGAGGCTTCACCTCCAACTCAAGGCTTCATATGCCGTTTCAAATTCACCTGCTTTTCGATACCTCCACATGTACAGCTCTCAAGGTTCCCCCCCCTCACTTCACCCCAAATGTTCAAGTTCCCCGTTATTTTAATATTCCGGAATTGGAATGGCGGTCGAGACTAAAACGCGGATACGAGCCATAATGAATGACCTCCCCTCCGACACTCCGATTTCCTCCGAGTGCCTCTGAATGAAGTCACTAGTTTTCAAGAACCCAAACGAGGATTCAAGGTTGCCTTGAACACTGGATGCCAAGATCACACCTGTCACGGAGCTCTACTTCCAACGCTACCTCTACGGACCTGTCGCTCGTTTTTTCCGTCGCGGCGGTGCTTCCTGTGCAGCCAGGGTACTGCTTGCTTACTCGCTTGGCGACTTGTTTGACTTGGTGTCCTCGCACCCACGCGTCCGCGACGATATTTACGGTTCGCATGCCCTGCTTGTGGCTTTAAACTCCAGCTGTGTAGCAACCATCACTCCCCCTCTGTTCTCAGAAATTACGGCTGCTTTTACTTTTCCTTTCAAACTTTATCCCGAGCTCACGCTGGGGGCTCGAGTCTAGGTCAGGAACATCCGGACACTACTACATTCGCACTTACGTTTCAACACGCCTTTTCCTCCCTTCTTGTAGATGATCGAGTGACATCCGTCCATCCCCGGCCATCTGAGTCTAGTCAAAAAGCCCAAATGTCCAAACGTTCATACATTCAGACATACAGAAATTCAAGCGCAGCTTGAGTTTCTAAATCCAATTCGGCTCGCGGGGCGTATAGTCTAGCTACGGTCTACTTACCCACGGCTTGAAACGTTAAACGCTAAAGCACTAAAGCTTGTCTTAACCGGAAAGAATCCACGCTTCGGCCGCTCGCCATTCATCATTGGTTATAAGCACACCGGGGCCCCAGATCATTTCCCAGTCCAAACGACCGCGGTATCCCCTCAGAACCACTATCGCGCCTGCGTCGAGAAGCCGAAGGGGTTTCCTGATCTTTATGTTTCGTTTTAGTTTCGTGCTCCCAAACAGCGTGTACGATCACGGGGCCTGTGATTGTCCTGTTCTGATTCTCGCGCACAAACACATAAGGTCGACCTGTATGTTATCTTTCTCTTTCTTCAAGCCTTCGAAATAGCGCCGATCAATAAATTACATCAACATGCGCTCTGCGCATCGATGGTTTCGATTCTTGGATCTCGATGTATTTAAAATTTCACCTTCCTCATCTTGCTTGCGAGACGGCTTAAACTTAAGCTCCGCCGTCTATGCTCGTCCGTGTTAACGCCTTTATTGATTCAAACATGCCGATAAAGTCCGGTCTGGATCTAGGTTACCGAGGTTTAGTGCGGACGGACACCCAGAGCGAATGCGGCCCCCCTTCTCTTCCCTCTAACCCCTGAGCCTTGAATACGAGTCCTGACCGTGATCATCGCCATGACCATGACGGACCATAATTTAAATGCATGATATAAGCAAGTATAATATATGATGTCTTGGGGATAGTGCAAATCTCCAAATGTGTATGTGAAGAAACAAACAGCTCGAGATGAAATGTGAAGTGGGACGGGATTGGGTCATCATTTGGGCACGACGCGTGGCTACACTCGGACAAGTATACCCTACACTTATCCGCTCTACGTTCTCCGCTCTGTTGGATCTAGGTTGAAACTCAGCTAAGTTTTAGCATCTTGCAACTTTGTAATCTTTCTCAGTTGATTCAGATGACACGGACGTGGAAAATGGGCATGGCAAGTCCACCCTCAAATTTCGCAAGTAACTTCAAACCAGGCAAGCCCTCTCCGTATCGATAATACCCCCCTCCTCCCATTACAAGTACCGACAGTGCAATATTTACACACAACACATCTAAAATTAAACCCCAGGCCAAGTCGCCTTCCGCGAACTAGCATACATATTCACACCATCGATCGGCACCTTCGCCCCGACCTCCCGAACTCCGATCCTCTCCACCTCGAAGCCCTCTTCCGCGAACAGCCGCGCGTACCAAGGCTCCATAGCCGCGCTCCTCCAGAACACCCGCCCCTTTGGCTTCAGCGCCTTTTTGAGCGCCCGAATAGCCTGCCTCAGCTCGCAAGGCTCGCGCTCAGGCTTCTCGTCCTTGCCCCCACTGTGGTCGATCCCATTCACATCTTCAAGGAGGGCGCTATTGTCCTTCTTGTCCTTATCCTTCTTGTGGATGAAGGAAGAAGAAGGAGGAGGAAGAGAAGAGGTGAGAGGGACAGGCGGCTTGAACCAATCACAGTGGTCCATCCAGACTGCGATAGTCAACGAGGCAGGGGGGAGTTGGGTGAGGACGTTGATAATGGAGTCGGCGTGGAGGCAGAAATTTTCCAGGATCGCCGCGGCGTTAGCCTTGGGCGTCTTGAACCCAGAGGGGGTGATGTAGAGCGGGACTCGGGGGTGTAGCAGTGCTTGAGGCAGAGGTAGTACCAGTAGGCGCCCTTGCACATGTGCGCGTTACTGTGAGCCGTGACGTATACTAGGTAATATAGCCCTCAGAAAGAAAAAAAAAAAAAAGAGGGGGGGAGGCAAAAAAAGTTGCGACGTACCAAGCGACGGGATCGAGCATATCAATCGCATACTGCAACACGCCCGTCTCCCTCTTGAACATATTCGCCTGATTCATCGGCACTCCCAGCGCGTTCCACATAAACACCGGGCTCGCAAAGATCCACGTCATCCACCAACTCGTCATCACCGGCTTTACCTTGTCCAGCCAGATCCCCCTCTGCTCGCCCAGCGTCTGCGCGTCCGCCATCTGCTGCGCGCAACCTCACACGCCTGCGAAGGTTAACGCGTACTTGACACACCGTAAAGCGGAGCCGGAGTATCCTTGGAGGTAGAAATTGGAGGAGAAGGCGTTGTCGTTGGCGTGCCAGAATTGGTACGCGTGTGCGGAGAGAAAGGGGGAGAGTTTGAGATCGAGGGGAGAGTGGAAATCCGGGTGTCTGCCCTCGCCGAATAGCCTCCAAAAGTCTTCGTACTCCAGCGCGCAAATCGCGGCCAACTTGAGCTCCAGCAAGTGGTTCCGGCACGGGTTCATGTCGACGGCGTGGAGGCGACGGGGCGCGGCTTTGATGGCGTAATGCAGCAAGTTGTCTCCGGCCGAGGTGAGTGCGAGGAGGTGAGGTTGAAGTGTTTCATGTCCTCATAAGGGTCCTCCCAGACGAAGCCGTAGATCCAGGTACGGAACTCCTTGTGGACTTTGCTATCGAGGTAGGGCAGACGGTAATGCTTCGAGAGCTGGTAGTGAAAGCTGCTAAGCGGGCCGGAGGGCGTGAGGGCCATGTCCTTGACGGAGTTGTCGTGCTTGGAAATGGAGGCGGTGTCGAGTTTGGTGAGAGCGCTGAGCGGTTCGCCTAGCGCCAACTCGGGCATGGCGAGGTGTCCGTCCTCCACGGGAAGAACCAATTGGGTGTGCTTACCACCCGCTGAGAGCGTCGGCGAGCTCGACGCCGACGAGGCGGGGCTGTTCCCAGTAGAGGTGGCGTTTCCGCCATCGATCTCGAACGCGCGGACCGCAGCTGAGACATCCCTATCCTTCTTCGTGAACACCCCAACATAGTACGGAATCCCGAAAAACCCTTCCAAGAATCTCGGCAAGATCTTTAACCCATTCCTTCCATTTAGACTCTTGACCGTCCCGAACACATACTCGACATACGCCTTCCTACTGGGATGCAAATCCGCGTGAAGCCAATGCAACCAGAACCACCTCCCAAACCAGTTGACATGACGGGTGTGCGTGCAGGTGTCGCCCATGAGGTGGGTGAGGGGGGTGGAGGAGATACGCGGGGAGACGTAAAAGTCGTAGATGGAAAGGAGGCCAGAGTGGGGATCGAGAAAGGTGTTGATGTGGTCAAGGAGGGGGAAGGGAAAGGGCATCATGGAGAGGGAGTAGGAGAGGGAGACGAGGGATATTTGGCGTGGGGTGGAGGGAGAGGAGGCCCATTCGGGGAGAAAGAACCTGGATATATGCACCGATTGGTTCGTCATTTTTAAGTGTCAAGAAACAGGATGACTTACGACGTAGGATCCTGGCACAAACAATGCACGTTCCTCTACCCCCTCTTCTCAAACCTCTTCCTCGCGACCTCCAAGAGCGGCTCGTACAGATCAATGAGATAAATCGCGTCGAACACCTCGACCGGGCAGTACGCGTTCATCTGCTCGATGTTCCATCCGGTGCCTCCGCCGATGTCGACCCAGACGAGGCGCTTGCCCGGGTTCTTGGACTGGGTTTGAGGGCGGAACGGAAGGGCAGGAGGATGAGGTGGGAGAGATGGAGCCAAAGAGGTGGGCGACGGAGAGGCGGAGCATGGTGTGACGGCCGCGTCGTAGGCGGGAGTGGGCCGCGTTGTAGGCTACAAACGCAAACTATGTTCATAATAAAATGAATTGCCAGCGGATAGACTCCCAAGGAATTTGCCATCAGCCTGTACGCTATAGAGCTTATCCAGCCTATCCTTCTGATCGCTGCTCTTGCCGTCGGGCTGCAAGAAGCGTGCATAGGCGACGCGCCGGGCGGTGGTGGTCCGCTGCGTAGCGATCAAGTACCCCAAGATAGTGAGGAGGGAGAAGAGGCAGTAGGCCTTATCTCCAAGGTAGAGGCTGATCGCGGTAAAGGTTGTCATTAATATTTAGACGACGGTGTGGGGAGTTTGGCGGGGACTTGCGGCGTGCAATGTGTTGGATCGTCGTACGTACAGAGTGCAGAGCAGGGTACAAGATGGACACACTAGCACTAGACGTCCAGGCCACAGGCAAGAGGGGCTGTATGTCCTCTCCTTTCGGAAGACGAACGTGCGCGGTGCGCGCATATACTTATATGTCGAGTGCGTGCATAATGCATAATGTGTCCTGGCGCAGTCCCGCTGTCCGCCCGCGACCGCAACCGATGACAAAAGCCCAGCTGGGCTTGAGCGCCGCTAGTGGCAAGGGTGCGCATACTTATATACCTACATAGCTGTCGGGCACGGGCAGTACTCGTACTCGCGGCGGCGGTACATACCGCCGGATGCAAAGTCGGCGCATCGCCGTCGACGTCGCCTGGGCCTGTTGGCAGCGACAACTTATCGACGCACGTTCATTATATAAGTAATGCATTTTTCGTCGGCATATCGTTATTTTTGCGACCAATCATATATAACTGATAGTAGTACTTTTTTGTCAGCGAATTAGTCATCAGCGTAGCTTGATATTGAACGGCGGTCCAACGAGCAAGACATGCGTATGCACCAACGACAGCGAGAACGTCACTAAGAGTCAAGAAACGAGAGTAAGGATAGCTGGGAATGGGGAAGAAACGCAGTCAGGGAGGTGGGGTGGGGATGATTCGCAGTCAGGAAACGAGAACTAAAGAAAGGGGCATAGTGGAGGTGAAGAGGTCGCAGAAGAAGACGCTGTGGAACGGCTCGCCGATGCACAGGCTTCGATGTCGTTAGCTATGTGTACGAAAGGATGAGGCGGAAGAAAGAGACGCCCGATGATCAAAGCATCTGTCTGCATCAAAAACCAACCAATGGATAATCGAACGCAGAGACGGCCGGCTTTGTTACTTCCAGAGTGGAGTTGGTCAACGACGTGAGCTTTGCCGTTCGTCGTGCGCCAGACGAGGGAGCCTGAGTCGAAGGATACTTCGGCACTCTTGATGCCCGAGTTGTATATGCCAAGCTCGACGGACTCGATGCCGACTTCGTTGAGAGTGAATTAGCGTCCCCGGTGATACCGCTATAGTAGGAAGCCCTCTCGTACTCGCTGGGGGTACTGTGAGATAGTGGCAGCATTGCTGGTGAGGGTGAGGGCGGAGAGATTGAAAGACACTAGACAGGCAGGACTCCGGAATACTCACGTAGAGCCTTCATCCAAAATGACGTCTTCTCGTGCGCATAAAATTGAAGCCATTTTCTACGAATTTGCCTCAAACATGCCCAAAAACGACCTTTCTGTCCTATTTTTGTATGAGGTAGATTCTCCCGAAGTAACTTAATATTGGACCCCGTAAACTTGGGGATGCATTTTTGATGAGACTTGTGGCTGAGATCCGAGAACTCGGACCTCGCCTCCGACTGTTGCAACTCGGATTTTGCTGACAAGGAACAATTCGCCAAGGCATGTGGAGGATGGTATGGTGGCTATAGTGGACCGGGGAAGGACGCGTCGGCACGCGTGGAGGTGAATAAATGCGTAAAGGTAGCACATCCGGAGGGTGGTGAGACATGGGATCCATCTTGCCTTTTTAGGTCGCCGAGTCCAGAAGCCACGAGCTCGGAGGGTTGGAGGCGACTCTCGTGAGCCCAGGGTTAGGGTGGTGGGTGAGCCAATGTCAAGGGGAAAGGGCAGAGATGCGTGGAGATGGACGTATCATAATCGAGTCCCCTACCTGCGGAGTGACGAGTGGCGTACGCGTTTGTGGATCCCGGCGGCGTGTCAAGTAAAACCTGTCCGTATATCACGCCATGGCCATAGTCATAGCCGTCTCAGATCGACGTGCGTCGCGTTACATGCGCAATAGACTGCGGAACTCGTCACCCCCGTACGCTTGCTTCTTTTATCTTCGGTATTAATTGTGGTGATAATGGCCGTCGGTCCGCTCATGACCACCAATGGACGTCTGAATCGTTATTACCTCGTCGAAACCTGTTTGATGTTTGAACTTGATCATAGCGGTAGCCGAGGTGTTTTATGTTTCTTATGCTTGTGCTCCAAAATCGGGCTTACCTCCTATCTCCCTGGCCGGCTCCCGTTCGAGGTCGCCAGCATTCACCAGCACCAAAATGGATCGTGGTGCCACATAATCTCCTAGGCAACCTGCATCAAAATTTTGTTTTGGGGAAAGTGGGGCAGGAACGCGGCGGGGTGTGTACAGTCGACCTCGGAGTCGGACAGGGATGCCTTGAGTTCCTGCGGGTGCAACTTCCCGCTTCATGGAATGTATTCTCTTGGTGTCTCCGCGGTGGCTTGCGGCGTGACACCCGTGCCCTTTTCCGGGGCAGCCGTGTGGAATGCGAGTAAAGGATGCGCGATCTACCCGGGCTATACCACGTACGGAAAGGCCCGTCTCACGACGGCATTCCCGCGTGTATCACTATCCAGACCGCATTCTCTGCTCTTAATCCACAAATGACTCCCAATATGCACATATGTGCGGACCGAGTTCCAATCCGGACTAGACCATTGATACATTTTTTCATGCCGCACGGGATAGCCTCGAGAGTAGTCCAAGTAGCCAGGGGGGACTTCGGTGCCTTTGAATTCCATACAATAGCAAACACAGACCTACTCCTTACTCGCGATCCGTGGACCTGTCAATAGCTACAGCTACGACGTTTCAGGAGAACATATCAAGCCTGTGCGGCTGGTGCGACGATGATGTTGTAGATCGAAAAGAACAAAAGCGGCGCAAGGACGACGACGAGAAGCCCTTGCAAAGTGGCACAGACCGAAGGACGCAAAGCAAGTGGTGGTAGCAGGTGGCAAAACTCCAATTTCTTTACGAGGCTGTGCCTAAAGCACTTATTACGTAAGACATAGCCTTCATTATTCTCACCCGTTTGGGGTGTTCTACTCGAGCATTCCATTCCGCGCGATTTTCTATGAGCCGTCACCTTCTTTCATGAGCTACTTGTGTGCACCTTGTAGCATGCATGATCGGTAGATCGCAGAGCATTAATATTGCATCGTGGTATAAGATTGTGCGGGGCGCGTGTCCGCACCGCCTAGTATTGGAAGATTGGAACCCGCCTCGACACATCCTGACCACCTCCGCCTGTCTGCTACACTGACACTATGCGTGAAACATCTGATAGAAAGAAAAGAATCAAGGGCAGGAGCACCGCACACCGCCCGCGCGATCTCGACCCGCCTACGCCTGCCCCAACCTGCCAGGAATGTAGTGCGCAGTGCGCCCAAAATGTGCGACTCGGTCAGGTTGCTCGGTGGAGCCTTCGAATGCCGAAGAACGCACAAACAGGCAGAACAAATGTCCGAAGAGGTCAGAACTTTCAATCCCGGTGACGCTTTTCGCGAAAAGCAGAGCAGAGTGGACTCACTTCTCATGACTCGGCTATGCGGGCTAGCGGACGGGCTTCCGCTGTCGATCACGTTCTACTGGAATCCACCCGCTTGAAGGTCCCGGTACGCCGCCTCCATCATCAGCACGAATGCCTGCCCCTCGGGGCTCTCGGAGCCTTTCTCACCGAAACTGTTTGGGTTCACCACGTTCTTCAACCACCCGTAATTGTCCAAGTCGCTGGTGACCCACCGCCGCGCTTTCTCCGCCGCGGGTAGGAGGTTCTTGGACGTGTCTGGGGTGATCGCCGCGAGTCGGTAGACGGCGGCTGCGAACAGCGCGGTCGAAGACGAGTCGATGAACGTGTCCGGACGATCAAGGTAATTGCAGAACGCCCCATTGCTTTGCTATTTTACTCATCCTCAATCATAGCGACAAATAGAGTGGTTCGATGACAGAGACGTACCTGATAAGGAATCATGCCTGTGAGGATCTGCCGCGCCCACAAGGTGAGATCACCTTGCTCCCTTATCATTTTTTGGGAGAACGAAGAGCGGGAGATGGTTTGGTGGACGCGTAGCATGCCCATAGCCGCCCAACCATTTCCTAGAAAGCCAGGCGTGAGCAAGAGTACAATCAAGGCTTCGCACGACGCCAGCACATACCAGTAGCCCAGAGCCCATCGTCATGCCACTGCCCTTCCGCAACATGGCGCCATACTCCCTTCTGAACATCAAGCAAGTGTGTGCGGTACAGTTTAATCTGGGTGTACGCTTCGTTCAGAACGGTTCTTGATTTCGTTACAGCGCCGTAATACGCGAGGAAGGGCGGAACCATATAAACTGAATCAGACCAAAGCTGGACGTCTTCTGTGCGGTGGGATATGGCGCCGTCCGGAGCGCGTGGGACTTTGTTGAGCAGGAAGTACACCTGTGCTTGAGCGGCGGGGCCATAGCTCCTTCGTCTACTGGTGGAGTCGGTCAAATACCCGAGCGCGATTGCGACGCCTAGACCTAATGGAAATCAACGCTGTGGGTCGATCTATATAAGGGAGGCAGAGGCCGGAGACGCACTGGCAGGGTCTCCCGCAGAACCATCTTGCATCAACGTAGGCGAATTTGGATCGCGCTGGCTCATCACTCTATTCGCACCTCCAAGGTTAAAGAGACTTCTATCGGCACGGCGAATCTGCTAACCTATTCGTGATATCCCACACGTTTTTGGCATTTAGGTTGCTGGGAAGGGGGTTGGGCGGAGGGATCGCATCGGTGCTGAAGACCGACAATGGCGCCCAGTCGTACTCAAGTAGAGTCTGTGTGGCTGTTCCGAGTTCCCAGCTGTCATTCGCATTAGGAACCATTCGAGTGTGAGGTAAGATATGGGGACCACCCGGCATCGTACCTGTGCGAAGCACTCCTTAGCAAGTTGGATTTGATTTGTGATATCTGAAAGGGAGTGGGCCCGCCCGAAGCAGCAGGTGCTGCGTTGACAACTCCCATGAGGGCGCCAGCGCCGAAGATTATCACAGCTGCGAACATTGCAAAAAACGATCAGAGGGAGAGGGGTGTGCTGGGTGAGCGAGTTGGGACTTTGTGAAAACGTACTCTCCGTGCCTGTAGACAGCAGCTTATATCTTCATTGTTCATCTTGCTCTCGCTCAACAGTGATTCAGACTTGTGTGAGAAGAGAAAGGGGCTAAAGCTGTCTCAGTGCTGTGGTTGAAACTATACGTCATCCAGCGGTTTCCTCGCAATCAACAGTAATGGCGCGCCCCCTCCGAGCCAATCACGATTGTATCCCCAGGTACTCAAAGGCCAGGACGGCGGAAGTCTTGATTCGCACTACTACTGCGGTTCATCTCGTCCACTAGCCAGCTATCAGAAAGCACACTGAGGTAGGTGCTGAAAATGTTGGAGGCAAGGCGCGCGCGTGGCGGATGAATACACTGGTAGTGATATCTCCGTGGTGTCTCCGGCTCTGAATCTCCGCTTTCTCCGCCTCTTCGTCATCACTCTTGAACTGAACTGAACTGAACCACCATCTGATCCAGATATCGGCATAGCCTTTCGCCGCTCACTACGATCTCACAAGATCTCGGGCAAGTATCTCGAAAGGAATGATTCTCGGTCCATGGCTGGAATCTCCGACGCGGAAATGCCATCGATGATCTCGGACCTGCGCTCCTTTCGCGGCAAGGACAGACTTGACCTGATTTTGGATGAAGTTCGGCTTACGGGGATATGTGCAGCATGTATGGTTAACGCCACACCTTCGAAGAGGAAAGTACTGGCGCGTGAAATATCGAGCGCGACCCGTGCGCTCCCCTGCGTCCGTCGGAGGCCGCTGCAAAAATTGTCAGCACTTTGAAAGCTGGGAGGACACACTTTGCCGGGCAGAATCTCGGATCTCTTTCGCGACGTGATTGGTTAGGGCCGGAGCCATGCCCAAGGACGTACGAGGAATGCGCAGGGGCTAACTACAGGGTCAATATCCACTGGCAGCGACTCTATTGTCATCAATTCTCTTTTCCCTTTTCGAGGTTCTGGTACAGCTGGGCAATATCCCGCATCCACTGGTTAACCCGTGGCTCGATTGCCAAGTGCGTTAGTCTCCCCTCCAGCGCGGCGAGGCGTGCGGCATCCCGTCTTTGTCCCTCCTGCAACTGATAGATCTCGCTTTGGAGACAGAGAAATTCTTGCACGACCGACGGCGCTGTCGCGGGCATAGGGGGAAAGTCGAGCTTGCCGAGAGGGGGCGCTGGACTGCCTGACCCGGACGCCTCGCCTATCTGCTCTTCAGGTACTAGAGTCTCCGATGTTCCTCTTGCGTCATCGTTGGGGTCCTCTATCGGCGGCACAGACGCATCCGTCCCTTCTTTCTCTTTCCCTTTTTCACTTGGCCTACCATCATCAGCTGCGTCGACGTGCATCTCGGGCTCAGTCATCCACACAGTCACCTCAGCGATTTCCTCCATCTCGGGCGTAGCAATTTCTTCGGCGTCAATTTCTTGCCTGACTTGGATATCCATCTCGTCATCACTGGCATTGCTGTGCGTTGTAGCGCGCTGAACTCGCGGTGAAACCTCCATACCTATGCGAAGTGTTGGGCGCTTTGTCAGTTACGAATGCAACTAGATATGGAGGCTGTCTATACCAGTCGTTTGCTCGGATCCATCTGGTGCCGCACTCTCTCCCGGAAAGTTCGCCGCATCAACATCTTCTTCGACTTCGCCCACATGAGTGGTTGCGTCGGCATTCCGCTCCTCCATGTCGCTGTCTTCTCTAGCTTGAAGGGTCGCCCTTTCGCGCTCGCCAATGGCGACTCTGCGACGCCTAGCCCGCTCACTACGCTCAGCCTGCGCTGACGCTTCTGTATCTATATGCAATGCGCTCAATTAGCTTCAAGTTCAGCAGGGACTGTCGTTTATTATTACCGCTCATCTCTTTGCGCTTCGTCGCAGCAGCTTTTGCCATTTCTAACTCTGATGACCAGCATTTCTTTCGACGTGTACGGCACCATGCGCAAGCCTTATCGTTGTTGGGATTTCTCCAGCAGTCATGGCCTCTCTTGGTACAAAAGATACACTGTACAGAGACGATGTAGTCAATGCCGCGAGGATGATTGGAAAAAAAAAGTAAAAGCTTACTCTTTCGCCAATGGGCATCTTTTGCTCGTCAGGCCGTCGATGCACTTGCTTCCTTACTCTCCTTGACTTCGTGGCCATCCTCTCGCCCGCCCCTCGCCCATCGGCGGATTCTAATAATCGGTACTCTTCCTCGGTATACAACGGTCGCCAACTCTCTGCACCTGCTGAAGAGCCGAGCATCTATCTTGAACCCGGGCATATGAGCTATATCATGGGAAGGTATACCTATTTGGTCTTCACCAGACGCTTGGCTTGGATAATCGCAAGACGTGCGGTGGGTTTTACACGGATCGCAGGCATGGTCCATTAGCCCAATGCAGTCGCCATCAGATCTGCGTTCGCATGCCTCACACTAATAAGAGCGGCATTATAGTCCTCAGTGCACTTAGCTTGCAAATTTGCCAGAACCCCTACCTTCTTGTCGTATTTTACCATCCGGCAGGCCAGGCCAGCCATATTCGCCGGTAGTTTCACAAAAACCGGCCTGCTGTTCAAGAGACGCCCCAGTGCGTACGGGAGCTGGGAGCGCGACGTAGGGCCCCGGGCGCCCACGCTCGGGACTTCTTCAACGGAATCAGGAGAGGATTCCGTCATTTCACGCTCCCGCTCCTGGTCCACCCCAAGTCGCGCCATAAAATCCCCGAAAGACTCCCCCGACTCGGAATCGGATTGTTGGGCGCCATGTGAAGACGATCGCGAAATACGGCGGGACTCTGATTGATATAGCTCGCGTAGGTCTAGTCGGGCCATCGCGCCCGGTGGCGGAAGATCTAGGCGGGTGTATGACCCGGGGGCGAGAGTGCGAGAATGCGGCGTCAGAGGTTGTGTTGATTGTCGGGAAGTCGACATGAGTGGGCTCGTTCGCTGAGATACCATCACAGCGCGAAGATGGGGCGTCGACTGATGGTACGCGCGCCTCACGGGACTAGTCCCTGAACTAAAGTACGATGTTTGGTGCCACCTGTATCGGCCTACCTCGCGCTCATGCGTGGGTTCTGGCATTTCTTTCTTCCGTAGATCCAGGGCGAAGAGCACGAGTGAGCTCCCAGGTGGCTTATCGCAGGCTCTCGAGAAAGAGATGCAGGTTACTCTTGTCTTTACAATTCGGTATACCACAAGATGTTTGGGCTCGGAGACACAATTGGGTGCAAGGCCTGTAGTAGGGAGCGCGGTCTCGTTTGCGGTGCGTTAGAAAAATAATGACCCCGACCCAATTCCTTGAGCACGTAGTGGCACCTCCAATTGCCTGTAGGTTCTTCTCCTATTCCGCGCTCGCCCACCACGAGCTACCATCGCCGATATGGATGAAAAGGTTCGTATTTTAATACCAAGACAAATGATGTAACCACAAGAGGTGGGTATCTATCGACGAGATCAGAAATAGACATGATTAATGTATTTTTTACCCTTACTGATAAACGCTCTTCGTACCAGTCTACCCTTCTTGGGCCTGACGGAGGGTAGACATCATCATATTCTGCAGTGTCTCCAACTTCTTCCCTAGCTTCTCCTTTTCTACGCGGAGTGCCCTGTTTTCCTCGTCCTTCGCGCTAAGTTCTTCCTCTTTGGCGCTGATCTCCCGGCCCATCGAAACTATCTTTTTGCTCATCGCGTTGATCGTTTCTCCCATGGTGTCGATGATCTGGTGCAGAGCTTTAGCTTCCTCCCCGGGAGAGATCCGAGCGCACGGGTCAGGAGCGCCATTTTCGACTGCACCCTCCGTGCCAGCGTTCTCGGAGGTCGCCTGTTTCGGCGTTGTAGTACCGGTACCGTCTCCTCTAGCAGTCGCCCTCGTTGTCCTCCTTGTTGGCAACTCGTCGGGACTCCCCCCAGTGCGTGTCTTTTTAGACGGGCTAGGGGAGGGCCCCACGTCCGACTCCGAGGGTTGACCGCGAGCTCCGCGCGCAGCGTGCGCATCCCCGTTATCATCCCCAGGCGTTTCGGGGGCTTTTTTTCGTTTCGGCTGGGGTCGTGTTTCTGATGTATCTGTTATTGAACCAAGGGGGGGTTTAAAAGCCGCAGACCATCTCTAGTTTTAACACGTACTCACCAGTTTTGGTATTCCTGCCGCGTATTGGATTTACTACCAGGTGTTGGCATTTGTGTTTGGATTTCCGGCAAGGCATGCAGGCAAAGCCTTTATGTCCAATGCATGTAACAGATCTACGCACGCACATCGCGCACTGGTCGTAGCAAACGGCTCAATATGTTCTTGCGCGTGATTATCGAGGTGGTGACATACCTTTTGATCGTATGTTATCAGCCCATTCTTCATGTAACCCAGCCGAATATTCCCTTCGTACACCTCTACCTTATCTCCCTTCTCCGTTATCTGCTGCGATGTTTCCTCTGCCTGCTCTGCCTGCTCATCCTCATCCTCGTCCTCCACGTCGTCGTTCGTCAATATTTCCTGGCTCGTTTCAGGCTTCTGCGCCGGCGCTGCCGGCCCCGACCCACTGGCCACAGACTCCCTTAAACTTCGCGTCTGCACGAGCGCCGGGCTCCCAGATGTTACGCTCTTCCTGGGATCTACCGTCAGCGTCACCTCCTTCGTGCCCAAGCTCTGTCTTCCCCCGAGCTTGAAAGGGGATTTGAAGGATTTGAAGGAAGTGAACTCCCTTTCCATACGGAGCCGTTCAAGCAGAACTTCGTGTTCCTCTTTGTTGGGCAGCAGGGAAGAAGGGAATGTCGAGGGCTCCGAGTCGCGCAAGAAGGATGACGACGTGGTTGGCGCGTATGAGTGTGGTGCCGGGCGAGATCGCAGCAGCCTCTCTAGCTCTGGCCGGTTCATCTCAGGCTTTGTTTCGGATGGCTGAGGAGGAGGTTGGGGTCGAAATCCAACAAGCGTGCGCCGTATCGGTGGTGGTGGTACTAGAACTTGGAACGCATGAGGAGAACGACGCCGGCTCGGAGTTTGAAATCTCAGAAAGTACCATAACACCTGTTTTCAGCTTTGGGTGTGCTCCTCATACCAGACGCGAGCTGGAAGTTCTCTGAGTTATGGGCACTCATTTCGGTCAAGAATTAGAGGAATAGGTATGCGGGGGAGGGGAGGCTCATCCTCTCCATCTCTGGCACGGTTAAACGCAGTGTCAACACCGCCGGCGACTAAGGAAATACACGCGAATGCAGTACCCCCACATACGGCTTTCTTTGTGTATTCAATCGTATCTATGAGCTGCCTCCTTTCTCACCATCCCGACTCATCTCGGCTTTTTCTGATGCCTCTTCGCGGTGCCCTTCCCTCTCTCGCTCGCCGGCTAGATTGGCTTCGTCCACGGCATTCTGCTTATCTCCGAGATACCAGTTCGGCATGAGCATGGCAATGAGAACGGGTAGGATGCTGAGCGCGGTCGCGGCGATGATCATAACTTTCATCGTCTCGTCGTAAGCTGGGTGATTAAAAGGCTTACGGTCAGGCGAGGTCAAGCAGGTGCAACAATTAAACCTCTACACACCTTGAATCACACCCTCTCGAGTCGGGTCGCCGCGCGGGTTCGCAGCCACGGCTGTTATACTACCATACAAAGTTGCCCGTTGGTCGGCTGACAAGAACGGTAAGAACTTTGCAAGGTTTTTAGGCATCGTATTGGACCAAATCGCTCCAGCTATCATTCAATTCAGCGTTTAGTGCGGTGAACTTTGAGTTTTGCGGAGCAAAAAAAAGTCATGGAACTCACCAACCGCACTCCCAATGGCACCTCCAATCTCTGTCCATAGCAGCACGATCGCAGTGACGATGGCGACATCACCGTGGGGGACGGAAGCCTGCGCGCCAACTTGGGATGCGACTGCCGCGAATCCGCCGCCGATGCCTTGAAGGATCTGTGTCCATACAAGCTCTGCTGTCGAGCCGTTCGCGCCTCGTGAATGGATCATGAGACCCACTCCTCTGTGTTATAAATAAGATGGAATGGTGACGAGTATATTTGAGATGTGGAAATACGCACAATAGCCGAATGCAGAGTCCCACTACGAGCACGTACTGTGTGAATCGCACTTAGAGTCCAAGCAATGGGCGAGAACTTGAAACGTCGGAGGCGCACCTTGTAACGATGGAGGAACCTCATTGACAAACCAGCAGTGATGCCAAAGAAAGTCAGGGCCACTGTCTGGGTCTGCATAAAGTACGTGGCATTGACGAGCGACCTATCGAAGCATCATACCTCAGCCTCGCCCCAGTGCTTTGCCGTCAAGATACAGATACTCACCATGGTTTCACGATTAGGACATAGGAGTATAGGTAGGTGTATGTCAAGTAAAAAGACACCTGCCAAACAAGAATGAGGTCGAGGATAGTCACAAATATAGATCTCACATACGAAATCAAAGAAGCCGATAAACGCGGCAGCCATAACGCCCCGATTCTTGATGAACCGAAGCGCCACTATGGGCCGCTTCGCAAAGCAGATATCCCAGGCGCCAAACGCCAGAAGCAATACGACGCCCACAACAAGCGTTGCGATGATCGAGCCTGAAATATATTGTCGCGGATCAGCGCTGACGAATATAAAGGAAGGTAGCGATGTGGGATATTCAGCACTTACCGTTCCTCCATTTATCACGAACGGTCTGGCTTAGCGTCAGCGGTAGCAGTATCAGCGCGACTGCTGCTCCGAGCAAGACCAAACCAACGATATCGAGTTGTTCTGCTACGTTTAACCCTCGTCGGACCATCGATAGTTGGCTTGCCGACGTGGAGGGAGAGGCAGCGTAGTCCTCCTTCTTTTCGTTCTGGGTGTTAGCTTCGATCACCCCCAGCCGCTTCGCTTTTTTCTCCGCCCAGAGTAGGGTGGCGATGAGTGGAGAGAGCGTAGCGGGAATGAGAATGACAAACATCCCGTCTGTGTGGAAGATATGTTTGCGGACAAGGTTTAAGCTAAGATGGAATCAAGAAGCTGAAAGGCGCTACAAGTATTGACGTACACCCCCATCTCCACCCTGCATGCTCGATGACAGCAGAGGAGATATTCGAACCGATGAATCCATTGACGAGGAATGGAGCGGACACAAGAGATGAGACGAGACCTCTCCATTTGAGGGTAGTGATATCCGCGATGATAATTTGTGTTAGTAGTTGAAGACCCCTGATTTCGTAAAATTTAGAGCCTGGGGCGCTGTGGACAACTCGTATACGTACGTATATCCACTGACGAGGGAGATAGTATAAGCACTGGCTCTCTCAAATAAAGAGGGTCTGCTCGGCGCCCACTCACACCGCATAAATGACGATACCACCGGCTACTGTGCCGACGTTTTTGGCAGACGCGATGACAATATATCCTGGGTGGCGGTAAATCAATAAAGGACGAACGCAATCCTCACTAGTTTTAGATCCCACGGACCAATAACATAGAAAATCACTTGACGGCGAGAAGGTATAGTAAATCTCTGAGTAGTACTAAGAGAAAAAGGACGCTCACAGACTGTCAGGTAGGCGGTACCCCTAGAAGAAACATCTGCCACTTTGGCAATGACCGGTTTCCCGACAGCAACTGTGCATACGAAGCAAGATTGACCGCGCAGTGTAAATCATCGCTCATAAGATGCAGAAAAAGATACTCACCAATGATGGACTGTGCAACTTGAATGGACGATATCAAGCTATGTTCTCCAAAGCTCGAGGTCGCAAAGGCCAGATACGAATACGTTGTCGAGCCATCCAGCGAGTAGATGTACGACGCGAGACCGAGACTTGGGTGGAGAGAATCAGATAAGATAACGACAAAAAAGGGTTAGCGTGCCTTACCTGATAAACAAACACCACTTGGAGTATCGTCCGTACACCTTGTGCGTCGCCTCCACCTTCTTCACGCCGAGCTGGGCTTGTTCCTCGTCCTTGGAATAGAGCAGAGCAGGCGTGTCGTGGGCATTTTCTCCCATATTTCGTGGCGTGGTTATCGAGGACAGGTAAGGGGGAACGAAGGAAGCCGCCCTACCGAGCACCGAGGACCTACAGCCAAGAATCCTCGGCCCTCGATTGGAGCCCCGAGAACTCGACTGAACTCAAGTGTCATTCGTTCGATTAGCCGGATCACTCCAATTGCCCAAGCCCTCAGTCCAGCGTAATCCGTGCCTCGGGACTCAATAAATCGGCAATATAATATATTGATATTGGAAACCGTGCGACCCGGGGTGACCCAAGAGGCACCGAGGTTATCGGGTGCGACATATCACACTGCCAGCTTGCCACTCACATGCATGCAAGATGGACGCGAAGACTTGAGTGGTTAAACACCCACCGCGATTTTTTGGAGGGGAGCAATAGAGGATCTTTTGCCCTTGGCGTCAGGAATCGGAACAAGGAATCATTGCTTTGCGTACCACGGTGCTACACCGGGCGTGGTTTGATCTTGGAGTCAGCTAAATGCTCATCCTCTGCGTCTTCGACTCACGTTTACGTGAGCCAGGCTCTGATTCTTGCTGATTTTTGCCCAGTACGTACCATGCTGGTCTTCCCAAACGCATAGGAAGGTGAGGCCTTCTGGATTTTTGCGCCGACAGTTCTTGCGCCTGGCTTATAGGCTGCTTGGGGAAGTTCAACAGTTGGACCATCAGGTTTGTTTCTGCACCTGTTGGCTGAGATACGATGACCCTGGAATTGGATATCATTCCAATGCGCTCTAGCGAGGTCGCAGGCTGTCTCTAGAGCGACGGATACCTCGATACCAGGGACCGGCGCACGCTAGATTTCAACATCCAGCTTCGCCTTGCTGCGAGGCTTCGAAAGACTGACGCGGTGAAGGTCGGCTTGAATCTACATCAGGAAAAAAAAAAGACCCATCTTTGGGGCGCATTGGGAGCTTCAACGGGATTTAACGCAGTTTAGAGCCTTCAAAGTTCCCAAAGATGGAAAGATGGGTTCCGTTTTTCCTGACGTAGAGCTTGGATTTTTTTGGGAGCCTGGCGCGCGGAGATGTGTTCCAAGGTGAGAACCACTAGACAAACACTTTCAAGCAATGAATTATACGAGAGATATCTTTCATAATGAAGCACCGGGACGCACACCGCATAGGGTTATCTACTTCAATCGGTACTGGCGCCAGCGACCCCCATTATTGACATTCCGACGTAGAAGAAATAGCTGTGTGCTCACTTGGCGAGCACCATCGTCGGATCATGAGACGGGGAAGATAAGTATGGGACAGTACTGACTTTAGGAGATTCCTCGGTGATAGCAGCCCGCGAGATCGATTGGCGCGATTGGTCAGGACAGAATCGCGCACTGAAGTTATCGCCTTCATCCACCATCATGTCGTACGTCCCCCGTTGCTATAGCATATTTTCGAAAACATCTGATCCGCCGTTTTTATCCGCAGTAACGTGTTCGTGCGTCTCGAGCGCATCCATACTGCCATGTGCTAGTATCTAAGTTTGATATCAGCATCAAAGAGAAAGACCAGTCCGGACGCATCGTCTTCAAGCTCTACGATGATGTTGTACCCAAACCCGCGAAGAATTTCCGCGAGCTCGCCACCGGTCAGCATGGCTTCGGCTACGCGGGCTCCCCCTTTCACCGAGTAATCCCGTAATGTTTAGCATGTTTATTCTTGGAGTTGCAACTCTCGTCTCGCAATTTTATTTATTTATCGTAGTCATGATTCAGAGTGGAGAGTGCGTAGCTGCGGATACCACTTCACTCTCGCGGTAGATTGGCTTGCACGCTCCCTCGTGCCGTTTCTAGCTTCGCCAGGTAAGGCTCGGCCCCCCCTCGCTCATTTTGGCAGTCACTTACTCCGAACCACTGATATCCTAGAAAAGACGGCACCAGCGGACATTCCATCTACGGTGGCACTGGAAAATTCGACGATGAGAACTTTCACCTGAAGCACATCAGATCCGGCCTCCTTTCCATGGCTAATACCGGCCCCGACACCAACGGATCCCAGACACGCTTCACTTCCGTTCGTAAATGTGCACCATGTCCGTTGAAGCTAATCCCTCGCATAGTTTTTCATCACCACCGTTCCAACCAGCTGGCTCGACGATAAACACGTCGTGTTCGGCGAGGTCGTTGAGGGAATGGACGTCGTCAGAACACTCGAAAGCTATGGCAAGGCAGATGGGTCTGGAAGGACTACTGCGCAGCTTGAAATCGCCAATTCAGGTACCATTTAACCATCAACGCTATATGTTGCAACCTCGAAGTACGGCGGAAAAATGGGAGTCCATCATGATGATACAATATTTCTTTTCTTTCCTCCTCGCCCTTATCGTGAATCGAGGTCGAACTCTCTCTGGCTTTGCAAACGAAGCTCAAAGACGACCCGATCGTCGCGCAGTGAGGAAGGCACCATCCGCCAAGGTAGTACTAGCATACGCAAGATATAATTAATCCAAAGAAGGCAATAACCTCGCTTGTATTGTCGTGTTTGTTTCGTAGACCCAGCCAACCGTTTCCAGCGGCTTTTTGTGTGTTCCTTGCCTCCAACTTAGGAGCCTAGACGGAAAGCTGGCCCTGTCCAAGCTTTTGAGAGCACACCTCTCCCGTAGCGGTCTCAGACACCGTTTGCGATCCCGCATCATTCCCGCAGTTTCACTTGCCCCTCGCAATTCGCCACCGCCGCCCCTCGTTTTCCGTACTCAAGTCATGCCAAAATCTAAAGCTAAAGGTGGTTTTTACGCCGTGAAGCGGGGACACAAGCCAGGTGTATATAGTACCTGGTAAGCTTTTCTGTTCGCAAGGCCTCTGGCTCGTTTGCTGATGCGTAATTTTGTTCTTACTTTCGTAATTAACTGCAGGGGCGAATGCGAGGTCCAGATCAAAGGATTCCCAGGCGCCTTGCACAAGAAATTTGGCACGCTACTAGAGGCGCAGGAATTTGCTGGTGTAGCCAACGGCCCTGGATCGCCGTCATCAGTTTCGGCCACAACGTCGGCGTCAACATCATCAGCGTCCACGCACAGTAAGAAGCCATACGACCGCACAGCAAAAGGGAAAAAAGTGCGAACAGGCCCATCAGAACCTGATCTCCCGCTTCAGGAGGGAGAGGTGGTGGTGTACACGGACGGCGCCTGTAAAAATAATGGGAAGCCCCGACTTGCAGCGGCTGGTGTTGGTGTATGGTGGGGAGAAGGGGATAAGCGGTCAGTCGTCTCACGGATACTCGCCACATCTATGGCTTATCTCTTCCCCAAACTTGACAGGAACATATCGGAGCGGTGTCCAGGAGATCAGACCAATAACCGCGCAGAGCTCATCGTACGTGCTCTTATATTATTTCTGATTTCTAAACCCGTTTGAAAACCAGCGTGCTTAGGCTATAGTACGCCTGTTGGAGACGACGTCGCCAATGATTCGATTAAGAATTAAAACTGACTCGATTTATTGTATATCATGTTCGTATCCTTTATAGATCTAGCATCGGCCACCCCCCTGATGTTGCTCATGCGCGTCCGTAGGTATGAAGTCATGGCTTCCAACATGGCGCAAACGAGGCTTTAAAACGTCCAACGGGCAACCCATTAAAAATCAGTCACTCATACTCTACCTCGCATCCTTGCTCGACAACAGGCCCGGGTTGGTTCGTTTCCAGCACGTATTCGGGCACCAGGGTGAGCAGGGGAATGAGGGTGCTGACAGACTGGCTGTGGCGGGTTGTGATGGTGCTGCTATTCCCGAGAGAAATTGGGAATTCAAGGGGTGGGAGGCTCTGGGATTCGAGGGCACTAATATCGTTGAGCCTGGAGGGCCCGAGATGGTGGAGTTGTTGCCTGCATCGGGGCTGACATCGGGAGCAGAGGTATGTTCAGTCGTGTTTCTGTCTGAACGCTTTCATTTACCCCCGACGCTCCGCTCTAGGAATTATTCCTCACGCCCGATGAGTTCGCCGAGTTCTACGACGACATAGTGCTCTCGGAATGAAGCGCGCACATGCACCTCGCCGCTTTGCTTTTCGGTGGCAGGGCTTTTGCGCCCATCTACGCATCCTTGCGTCTTGTCGTCTTGATCCTCAAAAGTATATGTCATGAGCGTCTAACCTGTTTATCAAAGCGTATCTGTGCAGGATTTAAATAATGCCTCCGCGGTAAATACCAATATTGTCAGTGGCTACTAGCACTATTCTGGTAGGAGCTGTGGGTACAGGCGGGGGCTGCAGCTCGTACACCAAATGATGCATTTGAAATTCTTGGATAGGTCTCAGCTAGCAAGGCTCCTTCTACTGCGCCCCCTATACTTAAATTCTCGTATGTGGCTTTTTGATCGCATGCATGCTTGATGTTCTCTTCCGCTTGTTTGGGCACCGTATTCTTGTCTTCTGCGCTCGACCCACGACTCAACCGGAATGGTTCTTTGGTTGCGCACTACGACCTATACTGGCTATACGGGCTTATATCCTGTCCTCACTCGTGACAGCCTCATCGCTAAATATTCTGACCTTTTGAGGAAGGCCGCCTAGTACACGGTCCGGTTGTACTACAGTACCTGCACTTGTTCGATCTCGACGCACGTATAGAAGCGGGCTGAATTCCTGCGCTCTTCGGCACTGACGATGTTGGGTGGAATAGTGGGGGTCTTGCTTGCCATCGTTCCATTATCGGGGCGGCATTTACGAATTAGAATCAGTCCCTACTCCACCGTTCCTCACGGTACATGCTAATCATCGATGCCCCCCGCCGTCTCCTGCGGCATACCAGCAGACGTAAGCTCATATAACGAATGAAACCTGACATTTAAGCGAGCCAGGTAAATATTTGGGCAGGTGGTGGCGCACGGCAGCAGTAGTGGAGAAAACAGCGCTTCTACCCTTCCGTCCAGGGTACCTCCCTGTTCATGTCTAGTCCATGCTGCAGTGGCATGCAGGGGTGGCTGGGGCGGTAGGCATCGTGTCTCTTGATACGCTCTCCCTCTATCTCCCTCTGCAGCTGAAGTCATGCCCAAAGCCAAAGCTGGTCCCGGTTTCTACGCCGTCAAGAGAGGGCGCAATCGGGGTGTCTACAGCACTTGGTCAGTCTGCTCACTTTCAGCTGCTCTTGCTATCGAAGGGTTGATAGCTTAAGTAGTTGGAATTCGATCTCTTCTTAGGAAGGAATGCGAAGCCGAAGTCAAAGGATATCCGGGCGCTATACACAAAAAATTCAGCACAGCTGAGGAAGCCATGACATTTGCTGGTTGGGGCTGGGCGAACCAATCACACGGTTCACGATCGCATTCGGCTTCAAGCTCTCGGGCTCACCCGAGGCCTCAACATGCCCGAAAACCGTACGACCGGTCCCAGACCACAAGGGAGGTCAAAACGTTACGACCCAACGCAGCAGAGAGAAATCATGTGTATAGAGATAATGGGGTGGCTGGACCTATGGCCAAAGTGCGGTGGGAAGATAATCATCGAAGGTTCCGGTTTCACTTTCAAACAAACTATACTTGTATAAACTAATTTTTGCAACTCATTCAAAGTGCGCCTGGTACTTCAAATGCTCCCCCTACGTTCAGCATGGGCAATTGTGAGATCCGCGCGAACGGATATCTTACACCCCATGGTACTCTCCATAATGGCTTCAGTACTCCACGAGAGATCAAGAAGCTGCCTGGCAGGTCGCTCCGAAAGCTCAAATGGGCAACTTCAAAGCTACACGGTTCTTTGCATACTTGGAGGCCATATGAGCCAATCACGGCCGCTGGACGAATACAAAAGCTATGCAGCGAGATTTCGGCGGGTATTGTTTCGCTCATAGGAGGCGAGCTCGTGCTGTATACGGAAGGCGTGTGCGTGGACAATGATCGATCTGAGGCTATGGCTGGCATCGGCGTGTGGTGGGGACAGGGTGACAAAAGGTTTGCTCGGCTTCATGTGGATGTTCCCTCTCTCTAACTTTTATATTACTTGCGCGAAATAAAAGGAACATTTTCGAACGATGTCCGGGCGACCAGACCCATGAACACGCAGCGCTCATCGTAAGTCTCTAATCTCAAGATATCGAATACCGTCTGATCCGATAAAGCAACCTGATAGTCAATCATACGCGCGCTAGAAATGGCACCGCCAGCCGTTCCATTGTTGATCAAGAATAGCTCACCCTATGGTCTATCATGTTTGTACTCGCACTTACCCAGCTTTCGCTTCAGTTCTCAGTTTCCCTCGTCGCATCTTGAATTCTCTAGGTACAACAACGTGGCTCCCAGTATGGGATGAGCGTGACTATGACCCGGCCTTTGGGAAACTGATCAGGAATGAATCCGACGTTCATTATCTCGCGACCTTGCTTGAAGCAAGGGCGGGGCCAGTGCGGTTTGAGCGCGTATACGAGCACGAGGAGCAGGACGGGCGGGAGGGTGCTGTTGGATTGGCTACAGCTGGGTGCCAGAGTGTCGGGGCAGCCGAGAGGATGTGGGCATTTTATGGACCAGTGGTATCTGGACTTCATTGGAATAACGAAGAAGATAATGATATCTGTGGTGAAGAGACATTACTTTCAATATATGAATGGGAGCGGGAGTGGATAGATCTTTCGGAGGTATTTCTGATTGCTCGTTGTTTGTGACGTACTCGCTCATCCAAATCTCCCTCCTAGACAGTGAATCCCAACCCCGCGGTAACCCAAGACCTTGAAATGTTCTATGATGGCGACGGCAGTGTTGATGACCCTCGATGGGCATCGGAACTAGCATCGACTTCGTCCTCGGCATTAGGAAAGGTGACGAGGCCACGTTTTGTAGAAGTAGGCGTGATCCCCGTACTTTTATATCACCGTGTTGTTTGACTAAATCGCTGCATCGTAGGCGGATGACCTATTCTTTACAACCGAAGAGATCGCGGCATTCTGCGAAGAGGTGGTGCTATCGGACTAGCACTTCTTTTTATAACGATGATACCCATACCATGGATAACGCAACTTCTCGGAGTGCGTCCGCACCTACTCCCTCCCGAGCGCAGTGACTTGGCGTCGAGTTGCGCTCGTTGCTTCTGGCGTCGATGCTATCCCCAGCTCACCATCAAGCCGGAAGTTTAGCGCGCGTACGAGGCGCGTCTAGGCTCTTTTAAGCAGTCCATAACTCCGGACACAAGGGCCCCCTTCTATAGAGCTCGTTGCTCGTCGCCTGATCTACCTGGGGCAGACTAATTAGGCGCGTCAGCCATATTAATCCTTCTATACGGCGCGTCCTTTCATACTTATACTTCAATATACGAGCCGGAGAACTCGCTAGACTCTACTACGAAGAGATGCTGTCGTGTCCTTCTATGATGCAGAATAATATCCACCCACATGTTGAACATGCAGCTTCTCCTGGTGCCTCCGGACACGCCGCAACCTTTGCGAGACAGAGCGAAGTTCCCAAATACCCAAGCAGAATGTTTACAATAATACAATGAAATGATTCCCAAAAAAAGATCAGTTACCATGGCCGCCACCCCCGGTCTCTGTATCAGAGTCGGAATCGCTGGAATCGATGATGTACTCTGCGCTCTTGAATTTGCCGGCGGAGCGAAGCAAGCGGTCGGTGGCCGGAATTTGTTTGAGTTTCTGTCGCGCGCTCTTGCGAGCCCGTATTTTTCGAGCTGGTTTACCTTCCTCCTCCGAGACCCCTCCCTCCTCTTGCCAGTCCATCTCTCCCTCCGTTTGCCCAGTGCCCACTTGTCCGTCTCCATCCCCATCTTCATCTCCCCCTCCATTTCCGCCCACGTCATCTTCGTCCTCGTCTTCGTCTTCATCGCTGCCGTTCCTCTCCTCCGAATCTACCCGCTTCACAGCTGCGTGCCTCTTGATCCCAAAATACCTCCATAGTTTATTCTCCTCGGCGACGTCTCGCCGTGCATCCTTTCTCGCGAGCTTCGCTTCCTCCGCCATCTCAGTCGCCAGACTACTAGCGAAGAGCTCGGTGCTGTATATTTCCGAGTTGCTCCCTTCCTCCCCTTCATTGCTGTCATTATCGCCATCGACACCGACATCGACGTACTTGAGGCCGGAGACGTGTCCGCGGCCAGAGTCCGGGTTGTGGGTCTCGGAGGATGGGAGGAAGAGGGCGGGATGCCAGAGGAAAGGCGGGTGGATTTGGTAGCGCGTAGGCGTAGCCTCTCGCTCGGCCCCCTCGGGCTCCCCCATGATCACATCGTCTTCATATCCATCTTCGTCTTCGTCCGCTCCGTCCTCGTCGACTGACCCATGCTCTCTGTCCGACACGCGATCCTCTTCGTCTTCATCCGCATCCTCATCCTCGCCATCTTCTACCTCTTCGTCATCGCTCTCTGTGGCCCAACGTTTCCCCTTTACTCGAGTGCCGCGAGTCCCCCCCGTGTTGACAACTTTGGCCCCAATCCTCTCGGGCAGCTCCTTGAAGAACGACGCCTTATCCTGCACCCGCTTCGTGCTGCCGACTGTGTCTACCGCGTGGGCCACGTGCTCAGCCTTTATCTATCAAATAACGACGAATGTGGAGATCAAGGGCGTGTAGAAAACGGATTATAAGATAAATGAATATGAGTACGCACAAGGTTGAAGTTGCCCCGCCACACTTTTGTGTGCTCTTTGATACGCTTGTCCTGCTCGGCGGATACGACGGCGCCGTGGACGAGGGAAGCGACGTACGCAACGACGTAGGCTCGCAGAAGTTGAAATGTTGTATAGTGAAGTGTAGGATGTGGAATTGGAGGTACATCTTGTTCTTGTTCTTGCTCTGGCGTGGCAGCCGCAGCGATGCGGCCATCATCATCCCCGCTCTCATCGCAAGTATCGTCATGGTTGTTACTTTGAGCTTGATTGTTGGTGCCCGTGCCGTCTTGGTCAGGAGGGAGGTCTGCGGCGTCCGGCGGCTGGCCACCGGTGGTACGCTCAAACAAAGCATGTGTGTATAGCCTAGGTAGCCGACGAATATCATTGAGATATAGGGCGAAACAAGATAATTAGATGGACGTACTGAGAGAGGCGCCCGAATCTCGACATCTGGAACAAATCGAGGCCGTCCCGGAGTAGCATCGCAGCATCGACGCCAGCCTCTGCAAAAAGAGCCTGTGCTTTCTCTCGCACAACCTTCCCACGCTGTTTGGTAGACTGTTTCGCGGGCTCTGCGGCTGAGCCCGAGTCGAGATCCTCTTCTGGGCTGTCGTCTGCTGCTGCATTTGGATTTATCCCACCGCGAGACAATTCCACCGGCGCCGCCTCTGAAGGGGAACCAATAGCGTCGTGAGCATTGCTGGGGGTACCAACGCCATCGGTTTTCTTTCTACGCCCAGGTTTCAGACGCGCGATATCATCGACGACCACCCCACCTGTTTCGCGCGCACGACGGCGGCGCATGTACATACGCTTATGCAAACGGCGACGCTCTGCTGAGGTCATTCTTATTACAGTTTCCTCGGCAAGAGGGGAAGGGGATGACGGTTCAGTAGGAGGCTGTACCGAATTTGAACGCGAGGGTCGTGAAGAGGAAGGTCCGGGGCTGAGCGGAGCAGCCTCTTCTGCAGTTCGCACAAGACTGTCCAAGACCTGAAGGTGGGGCACATCGAGATTCTTCAGCGCATCATCAAGTTTCCATGCTGCCGCCTGAGCTTCTTGGCTGGGCGGCTTAGGATTCGTGCTACGCTCTTCTCCGGCGCCTCTTTTTCTCTTTGTCCCGCCTCTAGCTTGTTGCGAGCGCTTCCTCGTGGCGAGGATAGCAGCCAGCTCCCAATCAGCTTCGCCATTGATGTGCTCTTGTGCCCGTATATCTTCAAACGCGAGCCAGTCATCCGACACTTCAACAGCGGCTTCCATCTCCACCCGACGCCGCTTAGCGTCATGCAGATCTTCACCTACATCTCTCGCCGCGTCGCACAATACTCGAAGGAGCTGGCACACTTCCAAGACAGATTTTGTACCGACAGTAGCCGCGATAAGGTCTGGACGCAGACGCGAATGCCGTGAAAGACTTTGGAAGAAGAGATGCTTTTCTCCCGGTGTCCAATAGCTGTTCGGCGAGATGAAAATCGGCTCGCCATCCTCATCCTCTTCGTCCGCTGCGTCGCCGTAGAAGTGAGACCGAACGAACTCGGCGTGGGCGCGCAGAGAGGCAAAGTAGCGGTTCGCCAGCGACACGCGCCCGCTGACCATCGCGCAAGTTGCGCCCAAGTTCAACGCGGCGAAAGCTGGAAAGTCGAGTCCGAGGGGCTAAAATTTGCTTCCGGTACCTCCATCGACTCACCACCACTTGTCTCTGGATCAAGATTCAAGATCCAAAATGGCTGCCGAAGCTCGACCATGTGCCCTCGTACTTCAAAGACTGCCACTATGAGCAAATATAGGCTTCGATACCCTTTCAATACCAACGTTCCAAAGTGCTGTTTCTGGTGTTTTGGGTTGACGTCATTCAGAAATCAAAGCCGCGAGCTGGTCTCCGAGCCATCGGTGAGACATGTCGCACAGAGGTCTCAGAGTCGCTCCTGGTACTTCAAATCCGTATGCGTCTATATTGATAATTATCCAGGCCTGCTCAGGGTCACCTGAAGCCACTCTCTGAGTCAAACCATCTGGATCGAACCTGCTAACACGAGAGCAATATACCAAATTACCAAGTGGCAGTATCTTACCGATGCATGATCCAAAAGATATATAAACGAGGCTTCTCTTCCCCGTAATGCTCCCTCACGTTCGCTTCGCCGTTCGCCCGCCTTATCTCTTCTGCGCCTTTTACCTTTTTGCCTTACCAACTCATCAAATCACAATGTCGGCTTCGCCCTCCTCCCGCACTGCCATCTCCATCAAGCTCAAGTCGATTATGCACGTCCTCGGCGCTCAAAAGGCCGCTTGCCTGCTATCCTCCAAAGTCGCTCTCGGCAAAGCCAAGGTACTGTCCTTTTAATCACCGTCCTCTTTCTCAATATGCTGAGGCTCAAGCCCATCCTTACCAGAACTTCTTTGCTCGCCTGAGCGACCTGTCTACCGGAGACGACTCGTCTTCTGAGATTTCTGATACTCTCACCCTCGCTGCCGACGGAGAGCTCCAGTTTCCCAAGGCAAGGCTCGTCTTGCGAACTGGCGAGATCGACGAGGATGCCTTGGTGTGTTCTTCTCCCGCTCTCTCAAAAGACTCCGTAGAACACGAGCTTACAGTCCGCTGCTACAGTTCGAGTCCCTCATCTGCGATAAATTCTTCCTTCCCCCCACCAAGTCCAAGTCTGAGCTCAAGCCTACCGAGCGCAAGACCCATCGCAGGTCGGGCGCGATCACCGGACTCCCCACCCCTTTTCCTCGACGCGACAGCGCGAGTCGCGGACTCCGAACCCGATGCTTCCGTCGTGCTCGTGTCATCCCCATCACCAGTGCCATCTTTGATGACGACGACGAGGATGAGGATGAGGGCGCGATAACCTGGTCCTTCCCCCTCCCTCCTGCGAAGCCCCTGTACCTCCCCACCATTCCAGAGGAGTCCGAATCCGAGTCCGAGTCCGAGATGGATGAATTCTTCGTCGTTGCTGCTTGATGGTCTCCCTGCATTTTTTTTTGTATCCTTTTGTCATTATGAGCTACTACCATTAACTGGGTTGTGTGAGGGGATGCCGCTGACTCTTTGTATATCTCTTGTATCTTTACTTGACTACGCCACGATTAACATTAATGATACTGTCAACAAATAAAAACCACGTGATGTTTGTGCTTGAGGGAACTTGTAGACGCGCTGTGCCATCGGTAACTTCCGCCTGCGCTCCGGATTTCTTTTTACCTCGCCCATCATCAATCAGCTTGCGTGGTGAACACAGGTCTCTGGCACGGAGCGCTGCTGGACATCAGTCAATGGTCAATCCTTTCATCCCCCGCGCGACAGGATTTACACATGCTACCGGTCACCAGGAACTGCCTGTATGTACACTGGAAGCGGCGCGCGCGGTCAAGTCTTCGACTACTTATCGACCCGAGTCACGACGACGGGCGGGGGAGGGCACCGAGGGGCTGAGGCGAGGAAAACCTAGGGGAGAGGATCCCCCAGTACGTTCTTCCCTTTTCATTCAGTGGCTGAGGGCTTCGCTCTTTCAGTCCCCACCCCATTGGGAGGGGCTAGGGGGCGCTACTAAATACCTTGCTTGTCCCCCAGCAGTGCTCGATATCCTTCTCATCACATACCTCGCCACCCATACCTTTTTCCCTTGGCATCCGAATCACGTATATTATGTCCAAACTACTTTGAACTTTATGCAACTCCGTGGACCTTCGAACACGAGATGCATTAATATTCACAACTTTACGTCAACACATCCATCGCCGAACCGCTGATTCTAATACTAGTCACAGCCTTTTCTAAAGTGTAATCATTCATGCATGCCATGGGCTATACCAATCTCGGGATCCAACACCTGTCTGCGATGAATGTCAATGCTCCGAGGTCGAGCCATCGTTTTCAGGCAGCGATATCTCAACTTAAGACTTTTGAAGGTCAAACCCCGAGGCTGGGATGGAACTGATAAAGGTATTGTAGCATAGCAATAAGTATATGGTTTTTAAGAGAAGGCCTGCATCTGCTGGAAGATATTCTCATACTCTTATTCATATAAAACCCTTTGAGAGAAAAAAACGCGCGCCGGGTACGAAGGCGCGGTGAAAGGTTGGTATCTCTAGACGTGCGGCGAATGATTAACAGATTCACAAGGAATAGTTGCCCGCTTGCTTACCACTCATCATTAGACGAACTGTCAACAACCGACAGGCGCGGATGCGAGGAAGTGAGGACGTGATAATCATCGTCCAGTTGTCCTTCCAGCACCCAGGCCAGCATCCTCGCGTACTCCTGCAACCTCGGGATCGATCTCATGGTGATTTTCCTACATCGGTACAATCGCAGGAGGTTCAGGGGACAGACCGGGGCATCGTTTGTGAAACTCGAACGGGCCACTGGATCCCGAGGCGGGAATATCCGCGATCGCATGAGGTCGATCAGCACGGTGTCTGTAATCGTGCAAAAGTCGATCTGCAGGCGCTCGAGTCGAGGGCAGACGTGCCGCGTGGCCGAGATGACGAGCGCCTCGATGAACGCTTTGTGGCACCCATCAAACGTGATCTCGGCGAGTTGGGGAAAGTGGGATAGGATCTGGGGCATTATAGACGCGCTGCCCTTGCGCCTCTGGAACCCGCTGATCTTCAGCGATTCGAGCGGCAGGGGAAGATGCTGCGCAAAGGCCAAGAGGGTCCTCTGGATACGCGTATGACCCATTGGCTCATCTTCCATCACGATAGTGAACGTCCCGATACTTCCCGGAACAGAACCATGGATCCTCATATCTCGGCCGCGTCCAATCACGGATACCTCCAGCGAGCTGACGCTGCGGATGTTGTGGAGGTTTTGAACCGTGGCTGGGAGAATGTCTCTTGGGCTCTCCCTCGGCAACAGGCGCGTGCTCATGAAGAGCTGACAGTAAGCTTGTGTTACGATGCGAGAAAGGATGGACCGAATCACCCATAAGCTCAGGTTGGAGAAACGAATGAACCGGAGATCGGGTAGGTGTATAGGTGCTGCGGGAGGTGGGGGCGTGTCGTTGGGGTTGGGAGGGATAGGATCGATGAAATAAAGATTTGTGAGCGAGAGGTTCTGCAGCAGCGGGCAGGCATCAATAACGCCGAGCAGCCGACGGCCTGCGTCCGGCGACGTGTACGAGATATTCGAAAGAAGCAGGAAGGTGAGGTCGGAAAAGAGCGGGGAGCTGAGAGGGAGGTATGTAGAGTCCAAGCACAATTGGCGAAGACGAGGGGCATTTTCGCGGGGTATACCTTGTAGAGTCCCGGTCTCATCGATGTCAAGTACAGGGTCACTTCCGAAAAAGCACAAGGCTTCCAACCGAGGGAGCTGATATTTGAGGTATCGGTTGAGCTCGTGGGTCCTTGATACCGTCCCAAGCTGAACGAGCAATGACCTCCAGCGATCGGCATGAGGCACCAGCAGCGCCAGCTGGGCTCTGCACGCTCCGCGAGGCTGCTTTGTATAGTCGATAAAAATATCCAAGCCCGACTGCTTCGAGCGATCGAGGAACGTAGGTACAAGTCCAAGGGGAAGTGCTTTGATCAGCTTCCAAAGACTGGGCGTATTAAACGCGACGCTCCTCCAGACCTTCGAGACACCCGCCACATTTATGGGGGCCTCGAGCGGGGAGGTGGACTGGATGTCTTCGATCCCGATACCCTCGAAAATGGAAGAAAGTATCTCGTTCGGCAGTCGGTACACGGGCGTGGTCTCGTTGCGACGACTTCGGAGGGCCGCGAGCGCGTTGGCGGAATATGTCCCAATAGCCTCCACAGCGAGCTCGAAGAGCTTGATCTCTTCATCCAGCGCACTCCGGGATACCTCCGATGTCGATCTAACTGGATCGATCACCTCTTCGTTCGAGTCATTGATGCCAGAGCGCGATACCCTGATATGCTCGACCAGCGTTTGCATGAGCTGGGATAAGAGCTCGGATGTTGCAGACTCCATTGTTGGATAGCTATTCCGATTTCCGTGTTATTTACAAGGTCTCAGATGCTATGAAGGAAGCCATACCTTGATCAAATCTAAGAAAGATAAAATATCAAGACTATTTACTATAGCGCTCGATCGATAAATGTGCGCCCTCGGCACGAAGTCGTCTTTAGCGGCCAAAAACGCGTGTCAAGGTGGTGTGCGGGTCATCGGGCCGGGAAGCCAATGTCCTGTCTCGCTCGTCGTCTTACGTAACGTCGACGAAATTGTAGGCGAAACGCGAGGCTCCAGCTGATTTCCTTGGTTCCCCCAAGTGATCAACTAGATTCGGACATTAATCTTCAGTATACGGAAATGTGACCTGCGCATAGATCGGGACTTTTTCTAATGTGCCAGTGGCGAATACGAATACCGCTCAATGTACGCTGGACGAACCGTTGCCGCGCACAGAGGGCTGTCTCGATGAAACCAGGTCTCAGACAGTTTTGTGCTCGACCTGAAGCCAGAAAAGCTGCACATTTTAACACCTGTCTTAAGTATACTATGCAGAGTAAAACTTGGCTCCGAGTCGAACTAAAGGTGATCCAACCTCTGAAACTTGGTTGACTTGCCCGTGGTTCCACTCTGGGTATTCTGTATAAAATGTTGATTGCGCTCAAAAATACTTGCTCCCAGCTCACCGTCGCACTCTTTTGCGCCCCTCTACTTGACCTGCCTCTGCTACCATGAGCACGACAACAACACTGTGTTCCGAGCCGCGCCGCCGCGTTACTTGGGCAGAACAGTTGGAGGATGTCAGTAGCTCTTGTCCTCTGGTTGCCAACTCTTCCTCAATGTGGCTTTTGAATAGATCTTCGAGATTCCTCCCAGGATGGACTGGATCGACGATCTAAAGATGCGGACCGGGGCCGCTCTAGGACGCGTACGCGACCCAAAGTCTCTTTCTCGCAATGTCATGTCGTATTTCAAACCTAAATCTAAGAAGGTAGTGTCCCTTTTGCCTGAGCTTGTTCGCACTTCTCACCAGCTTCACTCCCAAACCTTGCAGAGCATGAAGCCGCGGCCCGTACATCAGCCTGTTTCTATTCTTAAGCAGCGCAAGCCTTATACCGTGCCGGAATGCGATTCCCCCCAACCCGAGGTGCGTACCTGTTGCTCCACCTTTCTCGGAGGTGCGATTGCTTATGCATGACATGCTAACACAGGCCATCATACCTACCGGGGAAACTCGTCATCCTATGTCACTCCGCTTGTCCGAGCTCTGGACCTCTTTCTCTTTTGAGCTCGAAAGTATCACCGGGGAGCGCTATGACGAGTTCAATGCCATCTGTAAAGATGCAGGAGATCGACTTCTCTGGGGACTCGGTTATCCCATTGAGTTTTTCCGCGAGAAATATCCCGAGGTATTCGAGAATCAGTCATCGGCCAGCTCCTCAAGGGTAATAAATTTTCATTCGCTTGCGCAACGGATCGCAGTTCTAACCATTTGCCTTTGATTTTAGTCATCCACGCTAGTCGGGAGCTCTATCTCGACGACGCCAAAGGATGAATCGCCTTGGTGGCTCGAAGATGAAAAGGTTTTCGACGGCTTCTACGCTCCTATCCGTTCAGAGAGCCCGATTTCGCAAGATTCCGGCGAGGATGGCTGCCAAGAGGCGAGTGTAGCTGTGTACGATGACGATAGGCTGGAAAAAAATGCCGACAGCCCCTGCCTGGAGCGGCAAGCGATGCTTGAGCCGCTTGACCACTACTTCCCATTTGTAAGTCCATTGCGATAGTATCAGTCCATATACTTATGGGTTCGCTCGATTAGGACCGCTCGCTCTTTGAGTTCGAGCTCTTTCAGCCCGAGCCGTCTCAAATGGAGTTGGTCCTTCGCCCTACCAACCACGAAGACGCGGCGAAGCGCAAGTCTAAATCCTCCACCGTCACACACACCGCCATCGCTTTCACAAAAGAGTTTGTCCGAACTCTGATTTTCTTATATCTCCTTTGGATTGCTAGGAGGTGGCTTTTAATCCCTGTGAAATTGCCCTTGTATACCCTCCGATACGCATGCAGACTGTGATTTTACTTATATATGCAAATAGAGGTGGCCACATATCAGACCTTGTCTCGAGCAAGCTTCCGTCCATATATTATCTCAACAAACCTAAATTGTGCATTCCGGGCAAGTGGGCGTCCCATTAGCCCCCCGACACTGGGAAGAGTGCCACGTTAGAACTATGACCCTGAAAAGAAATTGATAACTTGCGCTCGTACCTCCCCGTCAACGAAGAGATGGCCTAGTTTACAGCGATGGAATACGCCGTCATGTTTCAAACCCGCATCTATAACAATGATACGCAAGTGAGTAGAAGTATTTGGATTCTCATCCAAGGCACGTACAAAAGGCCCGTGAGCGCACGATGTCTAGCCGCTCTGCGAGAGACTCAGCGGAATAAGAAGCCACCCCCCGAGCGGCTCGGCATAGCGAATCCCATTCCGTTCGCAGAACACGGGTTGGATTCCGGAAATTAACGGTAAGCCATCTATCCCCATCGCCACTCATTTGAAGAGTCGAAGTTTCCGAAATAAAACGCTGAGCCGCTCTCATCTTCTCCAATGCTGCGTAATACAACGCGCAGCGTTCGTCATGTGAGAGGTTGGGAGAACTGGCCATTTGGAAGTTGAACCGGAATAGCTCAAGCTCGGCCCGCAATAGCACTACCGTCGACCGCGCTATCTGCTGCTGGGCTTGCAGGCCGACCGCGAGCTCGCGAGCGACCTTGGCATCTCCGAGTGCCGAATAGAGTATGAAATGGATAAAGCCAGACCAGAGCCTGCAATGCTCTTGGACGGCGGCGCCCCGTTTGGTCTCCAGGACCGACAGCCATGCTTGGGCCAGCTCTGCGAGCAAAAAGCGGATCTCGATGGTGGCCCAGTATGCCTCTACTTTGTATCGCTGATCCCCCTGTATATCAGCCGAAGCAGTGGTTTTCTCGTCAAGCGTGGGGGGCGAGGTTTCAAATATGGCGAGGTTGGGTGATTGTGTTGAAGTAACCGCGATGGCGTTGGCGTAGGCAACAAGAAGCGGCTTCACAGCAGCGGCCCACAGCTTTGACTGAGGAGGAGAGATACAGTGAAACCTGTGATCAGAGAAGTCGAAAGCTTGGAGGGGTGTCGGCTGGGCGTTCAGTATTTCTCTGACGGCTGCTTGGGAAGCCTTCCATTTCCGCGCATTAGGGAGGGCCTTTGCATCCAGTTTGCATCGTTTTGCACCCTTTTCAATCTCTCCCTGAGCCACGGATCGCCTGAACCCAACGATCTTCGAATGGATCGACTGGAGTGTATACGATAGGCCGCGCGCTGAGTTATACTGAAGGAGATCGAGCGCGGCCCTCTTATAGGCGCGGCCATATCGGAGTGCAGTGATGGGAGCTCGACAGTTGGGGCAGAGAGGGAGTTTTTTGAGTCCGGGAGTCAGCACTACTGTGGAAGACCACCCGCCGCTCTCGTTCCGGGCATAGAAATCGGAAATGCCCACAGCCTCATCCAGAGCCTGGACGGTGAAGATGTGATGGCATGAGAGTGTGATAGTTCTTTGGTCGAGTTGAATCCCTTTTCCAAGGGACTGCCTCGTAGCTTTAGCGCCGCGCCCAACAATTTGATCCAAAATCTTTGGCGCAACGCATACCACGCATGTTTGGGTATCACAAGGCTCACCGCACACTGCGAAATAGATGTTATACCGTCGGACTTTCCTAGATCATGGTAAAGTTGAACTCTCTTACCGGAGGGACAGGCATGTCCGCATCGCAATTGATTGGGGCAAGGTTCGTCACACGGGAGGCGAGCGCAAATCTACAGAGCCTCCTTGATGAGCAGGTGTCACCCTTATGCTAATCAAAGTACTTACGGAACCACAGGGAAGAGGACAAGAATGATGTTGGCAGGCCCAAGCACATGGTTCCTGGCAAGGCTCGCAAATTGCGCTGCATGTCTTTTTGCAGTCGTGGTGGGTACAAGCAAGGGGGCAGGTTTGGGAGCAAGTCCCAAAGCAGATATGATGTTTTGCGCAGGATTCCGCGCATTTGTGCTGGCAAAAGAGCTCTTTTCCGCAAGGGTGTGATGCGTGCGATTCACCCGATTTTTGATCATCCGCTTCGCTGTCTATAGAGGGAAATAGCCGGCACTGGTGACAACGCGACGCGCAGAGCCGACTGCAGCATCTCATAGGCTGGCCACATCGAACTTGGCAGTCAAAAAGTGTCGGATCCCGATAGCATTTGATTTGAGCCAAATGTCCACAGCGAAGTAACTTCTTCTCAACTTGAACTTCGCATTTTATCAGGGATAGGACTTGTGCCTGAGAGCTATGTAAAAGCATGAAATTAATGCAAACCGTTAGCTCAAGAATATGGAGCTTACCACGGAATCGTCTCCTTTACATGACCACACGGCAAGCTCACATTCTGGATAGGGAACCGACATGGCACACAGTCTTCGAAGCAGCGGCGATCACATGGGTGTAACAGCTCGCAAAATTTAACACAAGGCTTTCGGCATGGTTGTGAGTAGGAGGCGGGATCGGTGGAGCACGCCATTTCGGCTTCGTGATTGCATTTGGGTAGTATCTTTACCACCTTCACTTGACATTTGAGCAGAGTTAGATCCCGAGTTTTATGGCTGAAAAGCACGTGTAAGCAGGGCTACTCGAAGAACGAAGAGAGTTATTACCATGGAAGCTCCTCCTCAACATGGCCACAAGGGAGCGCAACGTCCCGAATTGGGAACCGGCAATCCCCGCAGTTATCGGAGCAAAGGCGAGCACAGGGATGAGAGAGTGGGCAGAGTTTGGTGCAGGGCTGCTGACACACTGGAAGGATGTGATTTTCATCATCCGCATGGCACTAGTAGGACGAAGTCAAGATAGGTATCAGCCTAAGGGAGGACCGTGCATACTTTGAAGGGGCAAGTGTGCCCGCATGGAAGCTTTACGTTGCACGGCTCCAGACAACCACCTGATATTTTCTCAGTGATATGCGAAGATCCGTGAATGTCATAGTACGCTCACTCACCATCTGGTGCTATAATCGGCAAAATTCCAGGCCGATCTATGATCTGTGCTCGATCAGGGTGTCGGTGGCAAGCAATAGGAAAGCCTGATCCGATTGCGTTACACTCTTGAAGCTCAGACAAAACCTTCGCCCACATAGGACTTCCCGAAGCCAAGTCGATAGCATTGCCAAGGACGAACAGACCATGTTTGGCTCGTGAAAGCGCAACGTTTGTACGATTCTCAGACTGTCATCAGGGAGTGCTAAGAGGACTTTGTCAGAAGGAGGGAATAAATGGCATTACCTTCAGAAAGCCTATGGAAGAGCGGGAAGCGTGGAACTTGGAGAGATCTTGGTTTGGGTCGAAAGGGGTCCCCGAGTTACGAATCAAACTAAGTATTATAATCTTTGCTTCCTCCCCTTGAAAATTGTCAACAGTTCTATAAGTACCCGAGAAAACTCAGTAACTTTCAGACAAAAGATGTATAGGGTACCCAAACCTGATCAGGACTCTTTTCGAAACCTGGACGCTCTCTACCACAGAAGTATTCCCTCCATCCACATTATCATCTTCTTGTTCCGCGAGTTTGGCAGCATCGCGTTCATCAATCACAGTTGTAACAAGCCCTGCCAACTTATCCCGTATACGAGCGATCTGACCGAGATAAGCGGCGAGAATGACTATGTCCCCCTGTTCCGAGTAAACACCTTGGCTGGATATATGACCAAACATCATTCACACCGAAAATGTAGCGAATTGAGCGGTGTGCACTTACCGTAAGAAATACAGCACAAGATCTCTTATCATTTCAACCTGCGAATACGCGCGGATTCGTTTAGCGAAGAAATAGCTATATGAGGGCGAGTACTAACCTCAAAGTCATTCCGCTTCGACATAGTGTCCTCATCGTTTCCGTTTTCTTTATGAGCGTGGCTCATGAAAAATACGCTCTTGGCGATACCTCGTACAGGCGCATAGTTCCGCACAAGTTCATGATCTTCGAGATTAGGGTAAAGGGTATTTCTGCTCGGTTCAAAAGGCATTAGATCGCGATTGATTCTAGGAGCTAGCAGAGTTTGACCTTATAAGAGAGGATATAGAGGGTCGCATCCTTCGTTGTACATCCAGCCGGGACATTGGGAACCCAGCTTTAGAGAGTCGCTCCATCAAACTCTGATCGAATCGATAGATTTTTCCACCCCTTGGGTGATCCATGCGCAAGGCTAAGTTACATCAGTCTTGTATCCAGCGATCGATAAAGAGACATCACGAACAATAATTTTCAAGATTGGGCCTCAGTTGCAAGGGGTCGCCGATCATGATAAGGTGTTGAATAGAAATGACGAGGCTTGCGAGGATGTGCGCCTCTAATACTTGTCCAGCCTCCTCAACGATCATAATCTTTGGGTCAAATCCCTACAATAACATGACCTCAGCAGGGTACTTGATTAGTTCAGCTATCAAAAATTTGGGCTTACCTTCAAAAGCGATGTCAACTTCGCAGCACCTAAGGAACCACATTAGAATGGGGCCCACGAGGCACAGGAAGAGGGCACAGCATACCCGTGGTTGTACAGCCAATTAGCTGAGTTTCTTTGAGCAAGTCGATGCGCATCTAATCGATGACTTCGACTTAAGTATGAATCACGCCCATATAACCTAGGAACACACGTACTTGCTCTTTAACAGAGTTATAGCGAGTGCATGCTTCATAATGTGTGTCGCGTAAGCTCTCGAAGTCTTGGAGTTGAGTGTGGGAAGCCTTGATCTTAGCTTCCGATACCCAGAAATCTGCGAGCCGATTCCGCTCGGTGCTTGACATATCCCACATGTCGTTTTCTTCTATTAATTTTTCGAGGGTGCGATCACCGGATGGAATTTGAGGGATAGCAGAGAAAAATGAGGGTATGACTGGATCATTATCCTCTGAGCTGATCGGGCCGTCGGCGGGGTCTGACTCTGAAGCCAGATCGTCACAGTAATCGTCCTCTTGGCCCGAAGTTAGAGGGTGCATCGTGGGCCAGCCAATCGGGAAGTTGTCTAGATCCCCAACTGCGCTCGAGAAAATGACGCCCGTATCACCTGCTTCCATCTCGCTATCAGAGGCCTGGTCGTCATCTGAAGAATCGGACGTATCACTTGGCTCGATCCCGATTAGCGCGAATGGATTTCGAGGCTGTAGCCGTGGCGTGAGAGGCTTAGTGGTAGGCGGTTCGTGCAGAGTATGCAAGTACGCAAGATCATGGGCTTCTCTCCAATAAGTAAAACGAGTAGTATCCGTGGCGCCCTTGGCTCTACCGGCAACGGTCCATTCAGCTGATTCTTTCACCCAAGCATCGAAGAGGGTGCCAATCCAAAGAGGGGGTGCCTCGAGTGAGGAGTGGAGCGCCGGGCTGTGATCAAAGACATATTTTTGGACCTCTATGATTGAAATATCCCTTCGCGCAATTCGCGCCATGAGTTCCTTCATCTTTGCTTCGGTTTCTTTTAGGGTCCGGTACTCTCGGCCAATGGATCGATCCAGTCCGCCTTTTTGCTTCCTTGTTTCCAGGCGCTCGAGAGAGAGTTCAGCGATGCGCTCGTTTGCGGAGCGACTCCCGAGGCGGACGATGTTAGAGGTGATCCCCGCATCCATGACGGAAAGGAGCATGTGATCCAAAGCGTGATTGGTAAAAGCAATGAGAATAATCGGGGTAATTTTGTTGGCAATGAGGACTCGTATGAGCTCGACACCGGTATAGCTCTGAAATTGAGGTTAGGCTAAGGGTGTTACGTCCGAAGAAGTAAGACATACCTTTCCGGTACCAGGTGGCCTTCGCAAGTTAAGACAATGGTGTTAAGAATACCCATTTGCAAGCATCAGTGAAATTAGGCTTACCCTTGGATTAACGAAATCTCACGGCACAGGGCATCGACGATGGCATCAGCTTGGCTGGGATCCAACCTGCTGGCACGCTTGAGTTCCGTGCGCGCCTGCAAAACTGACTCAACATCGGTCGTCGAGAATGGGAGGGTGTTCACGCCGGATTCTATCGGGAACAAAGACTTCAACTCCAGCATCTTCCCAGGGATTGTGGTATATAGCGGAGGGTCGATGCTGATGTCGTTCAAGGAGCCTTTCTCGCTGTGCGCGAGGTAACGAGGGAAGGGCACAAGCGCTGAGTCTCTTTTCAAGGCCTCCAAAAATGGTCGGATGCCTTCGTAGAAGACGGGAGCTTCAAGAAGTATCCTGACACCTGTATTCGCTTGAGGTTGCCTTAAGGCTTGAAACAAGCGAAGATCGGCCGTTGAGTCGAAGAAGACAACCCTGATGCGAAGTCGGTGTTGGCTGTGCCTTGAGGACGACTTGAGGTCATCAGCTGAGCTGCTGACGACCCCGAGATATACGGTTGGAGGCTCGGCTGAGGTAGATTTCCAGAGCAATGCGACCAGCCCACCTTGCATCAGTCTCTTTCTACTCGCAGATTCCCAGTACGCTGCTCGGACGGCCGAGGAGACGGCGCGTGCCCTACCAGGGGGCGAGTCAAACTCTAGCCCAAAGGAGAGGCCGCGGCGATCAAGATCGGTCGGTCCGAATGTAACGCCAGTGTAGACTGAGAACATAACCGAGTCTCTAGTATCGAGGAAACCCTTGTAACGTCCTCCATTGTCGTTGAGTAGAAGAGATAGCCTTGTTCGCTCCCTCGCAGGTTTAAGCATGTCAGCAACAACCAGTTGCACAGCCGAGCGGATGGGTGCGCTATTGGCGAAGTACACGTCAGCTTTAGACAATATTCAGAGGACGCAGATGTATGATATTGTTACGAACATGAGTTCCTCGCGAAGAAGACGGAATTGAATATCCAAATGGCGTTCCATACTGCCGGACTCAAATGGATGTGGTGCCTGTGGAAGATTCGCAGGTAGGAACGGTAGATGGTCGGAAATCAGCTCTTCGTGTGTTGGGGCTATCTTAATATCTGCGATCCGCAGCTTGTCGTTATCGTGTCGAGCACCTCCCTCGCGAATTTCTCCAGGTCCTACATATTCACGCTGGAGCTGAGCAAGGATCGCATCGAGGCTGGCTGCGCTCGACATAGAACGTGACTCTAGACGTTCGCGGACCACCACAGTACGACTGACGATAGGGAGCAAGCGCTCCACATCCGAACGGAGCTGGCGTAATAGAAACGATCGGGTGGCAGGCTCTGTTTGCGAGAATTTGTCGCTGAACGTTGGAGGGGAGCTCGAAATCCCCGTTTCCCATGTTTCAAACCACACCACAAGCTTCCTGGCAAAATCAGGAAGCTGTGGATTCGATGCGACGGCTTGTTTGAAACGCGTCAGATACCTTGCATGGAGAAAGGCCATGTTTTAGCAAGACAAGCAGCTCGAAATTGGGGAATCGTATACTCGAAGAAAACCGTCGAAATGATTTTAAAAGTATACGGGCCCGAAATTTCTTGGCTGCTCGAACGACCCCGAGATTCCTTGAAAGTGTGAGTGGCGATGATGGCATCCATGCTGCCTTCGATAGTTTTGATTATCGTGTCGAGATTATTGTGGACTGCCGAGTACAGTGCACTTCCCCAAGCAAGTGGGTTGGTATTTGTACTTGGGAATAAGGATAAAGACATACTTGACGCAGTGGTTCAGTGTGCTTTTAGCGACCCACTTCGATGCATAGTACTAATTAACGGGAGTGAGCGGAGCCCGGCGCAAGGTTATTTACGGTAAGCCATACCCCTAGAAGGCGGAGGTAACCCTGCTGGAAGGACAGTGATTTGATACCAGCATTAGAAGAGACGTCAGAGAAGCAGAGTATCTCTCCGATCCTCCGGATCCCTTCTCCCTATAACATATTCCTTGTAAACCTCATGAGCACGCAAGAATGCCAAGAGAGCATAAGCTTACCGAGGTGATGGTATCGAGAAGCACCTACATTGTATCTATTAGTGACAGGAGACAGACATGTCTACATTGAACACTGCATACCTGTCCATCGTTGGGGGTCTGCGCAAGGTGCTTGTATCAGAGGCGAAGCAACCAAGATGATAACGTAAATCTCACCCAAGATCCATTTTCCGAGTTTGCGCTGCTTAACAGGTTGATGAACTGCATCATCTCCTGCGGAGTTTTGAATGAGAATTTCGGGTGAAGGAATTTCTTCATGTGATGGTTAGCTGTAGCAGGACTAAAACCGGACGTAGAGAAGAGAATGTCATTGCTGGATCCTGAGAGCTTATCCAGCGCATTCTCTGTCAGGAGCCCCACAATTGACTGAGGCGTCATAACAGCGGTGTTATCTGAGGCTGGGGAGGATATTGATGCCCGCAGAGCCGGGTTGACGGTATGCTGAAAACGGCAGGAGTGGCCGCGATCGCAGGAGCCGGTAGACCAATAGAAGTTGCACATGTTGCCCGGGGCGTGAGCGGGCAAGCTATGGCTACTGCCAGCACCTAGAGGGTCCACACACCAGATGTAAGGTCCAACGCATGCGAGGCGGACATATAGTGACATACCACGCCCACGACCTCGATGAATCCCAGTGAAGGAAGGCTTGTGGCTATCACTAGCGTCTACGTGTTTGAACTTGCAGCTGATTCCGTATCGACATCCTCCTCTGGAGTGAAAAACGCAAATTTGACTGGTCATTTTAGTATGATGTGTTGGAGCGAGACTGAACGACGAGGAAGCAAGATTCCGGTGGCGAACGACAAGGTGGCCAAGTCAGAAGAATGGGAGATGGATGGATAACCGAGATAACAGGCCGATTTTATCCACGCCAGGATTCATATGCATAAGTGTTAAGTCTTAGATGGCAGATAACTAGATAAGTCCTCGCGAATTATGCCCCAATTTCATGAGGCGATGAAATTATTTAAGTGGCATCCCAAAGTTGACTGAGATCTAGCACATAGATGCATCGTCGAGCCGCAGGCGCCAAGTCTGTCAGCGTTGCCCCAGTATTAGCTTCCCGCTGCAGAAAGTTGTCAGAGTTCCAGAGCTGGAAGTACGGTTAGAGTCCCGGTATAAGCACAGCTCAACGCTATGCCGCGTGTTTGTGAAGAAAGAGGAACAATTGTGGGGCACAAGGGGACCTTCCATCACAATTAGCCGCTCAAAGTACCTAATCCCTTCATAGTCGAATGTAAGTACCCTGGAAGTAATCCATTAAGGTCCCGCCACGAAAATGGGCCTCTGCTACTTTAAGTCCATATAAGACCTAAGAGTCGTTGATACAATGATAGTGGTCTGCGCGATCGTTGATGGCACGTTAACGAACCACAGTGCTGGTCCAAAGTGCTCCATGGAAATACTGCGGCTGGTATGAGCACCGTTCAACTGGACCCTTCAAGTCAGGTTTCGCTGCCCAACCTGAAAAAGCGAGCGGTATTTGTCAAAGCAATCAGCATAAACTAAGGGGCGCTAGGTTAGCGCTGGGATTCCGAAAAATGAAAGTACTATTGAAGCCATGAGCGGATCGCGCTGAGGTTGCACGCTCAGATTGGGTGGGGACCCAAAAAATCGCCGTAGGACTGAAGGAGTGTCAAGAGCAGTAAATAAATAATCCAACGAGGTTGATCGGAAAAGAGCCAGAGGAATACATACCAGGATAGTATCTAATTCAGATTTTGTTCCGCCAGGAAAGCTAAATCTTCCCGTAATGCGCAGCGATGGGCTCGCGCTTCGGGTAGCCAGAAGCTCAATGACACCTTTCGGCGTAACATTCGCATTCTGGCGAAGTTCGACCTCCTCCAGACGCGGGAGGAGCCAGTCGCTTTCTTGCGAGTTTGGTGAAGGATTGGGATACGTCGCCAGTGCACGAGGGATTGCATCGGATATCGGGCAACATAGCAGAGCAAGCGCCCTTAAATCCGGCAATCGGCTTAAACACCACAGTGTGTCTTCATCGGTGATGTCTACGCCCCGTAGATATAATCTCGTGAGCGCAGGAGTGGATCTTTCGATCAGCCCGCGGAAGGATGCTCCCGACAAACAAGCGACGCGCTTGGAGTCGCAAATGAAGCGGAGGGAGCTTAGCTGACGCACACGGAGATAGTCCAGAAACTGGGGTGCGTCTGCAACGTGTAAGGATGTGAGGGCGGGCAGGAAGACGGGAGCGAGGTCAGAATTCTCTGGGGGTTGCGTGATGTGGTAGAGTGTCAAGTCGTCAAGGTCAACTGTGGATGATATGATGCGATAAGCGACCTCGAATGGAGTGTATTCTAGTGCGAGTAGTCGCACGTTGGGTAGGGCAACATATTCAAGGAGAGGATGCGCCAGCGTGTTTCCACCAACTTCAAAATGTGTCACCAGTGGGAGGGCGAGTGGCTCTGCGTGGAGCGGAGCGGGGGCAACGTCATCAGCGTGTCTGTTGCCTCTCTTCGTGATGACAACAGACGAAAGAGATTTTTGACTAGATTGAAAAACGTTCCATATCGCGCTCATGGCTGCTGTTGTCCAATCGATTTGGCGAAAGATGATGGACTGAAGAGATGGAAGACGGAGGAAGTCGAACAGCCTCTCAATATGCCTCATACGCGATATAGAAAGGGTGGCGAGTTGGGACATCGTGATAAATCCATTGAACAGACGCACTCTCGTGTCGTCTGACTCCAGCATATCTAAATCGCACGTTATGAGGTTCGAACAGGACTGGAGGGTGTGAAGCATATTAGACACATCTTCCTTGCAATGGAGCGATAGATTCGTGATGCAGAGGCCGAATGTCGTAAATTGAGGGGAACAATAGCGGAGCGAGACAGACAAGCTAGAGTAGCCTGGATGCCTGTGGACATTGACGGGAGGAAGGAATGGTACCAGCAGACGCTCCGTACCCGACGGGTGATCAACAGGTTGAATCGTTAGAAATTTCAGCGCTGGAGCATGTCCTGCGCAGATGGGAAGGAGGATATTGATCACAGGCAAATAGGTTAGCATGGTGAGTGACTCCCAGCGTTCCATGCAACTCCGCAAAAGGAGGCCAAGCCTCACAATGGACTCGAAGTCCTCTTGCACTAATTGACTCCCTAGCAGGTCAACAAAACCAAATTCGTCGGGTTCCCAACTTGACTCCATGTGTATAGTCAAAAGCCTTGCACCAGCCCGCTCGAGCCAGTATGCTAATTTTGAGTCGAAACTGCGTTTCAGCAGATCCAGATCGATTTTTGCCCAGAAAACTGTGGAGCCATGCATGGTCTGTCGCCACAGTTGGCAAACGTGTGAGAATCTGATCAGGGCGTTGCTATCATCGCATTGATAGTATATGTTGTGAATAACGTCGCGTGGTAGCTCTCGGGGCCGGGCAGGTGGGTGTGCTGTATCGTCGTCCATGGTGTGACTCCTCGTTTGGATGATTGAAGTTCTGTACGGCAACATCGGTACAAGGAGCTCAAGAGAATTTGTGCGAGTAGGTATTGCGTACGACGCGCCCGGATTTTCGGATTTTGTGCGGGGGCTTGATGGGTTCCCAGGGCTTGAAGCTTGGACTCGGCTTGGAGATTGGTGCAGTGGTTTGGTAGATGTCATGATACTTAGGTAAGCAGCCTTCAAGCACAAATTTGGTTTTAGAATCAGATATTCATGTAACATTTAGCGTTTTCCGAATCCCGACGCGTGGAGCAAAAAGATGGTCGATCATTAGCTGCGGGACTTAGGGGCGGATAGTATGGGGAAAGAAAGGATAAGGTGGATAGACTAAGTAAAACACATCGTTTATGGCTCGTCATTATTGCTGTTCAGTCCGGCAGAGAGGAAGGTTTGAATAGGATCCAAAAAATTGCCATACGACTAAACACAGGCGTTAGTAAATAGACTAGATTATTGGACCGAAACTATCGAGAATGGGAACTCACCAAGATAGTCTGCCTATCTTCCTTGCTCAGTTTCCCCGCAAATGTAAAGCATCCAGTGATATGGGATGCTGGTCCCGAATTTCGGGACGCAAGGAGCTGGATAACACCATTTGGTGTGATCTGGGAGCACCGGTAGATCTTGGCGCGTTTGAGATGAGAGAGGCACCAGTCGGTGTTTTCCTCAGGTGAGGGGGGCTTCGCCAGCCGCATAAGGACTGCGTCAGATATGGAGCACCTTGACAGCCCGAGCGCCTCCAATTTTGGTACTCGCTCGAAAAGCCAGAGAATGTCTTCGTCGGTAGTATCTACGCAATTGAGGGAGAGCGCGATGAGATCGGACGCTGATCTCTCAAAAAAGGCACTTATCGGCGCCCGCAGCTTCGAGGGTTCCGCCGAATCGCCTTCGAGCGAGAGGGAGGTGAGTTTTGGCGCGTTAATGCCATCGAGGATTTGGAGAGAGCCGTGGATACTGAGAGATATGAGAGCGGGGAGGGAGATTGGGGGAATATTGGGGTTCGCCGGGGTCTGTGGCGCCTGATAAAGGGATAGACTGCGAAGGTCGGGAGATGATGCGATCACGCGATACACAACATCGTTGGGGGTGTTCGTTAAAGCAAGCTTCTTAACGCGAGGGAGCGTGAGATACTGGAGAAGTGGATGGGCAAATGGGTTCCAATGAATCCCGAAAGTTTCTATGTTCTCGAGGGTAAGCGGGTTCTCCTGGAATGGGGGAGCAATTTCCTCCTCATCAAACTCGGTGTCTTCATCGCCAATGAAAACGGACGAGAGTAAGCGACTCGCATCGAATATGCTCCACAGCGCGCTCATTGCTGTCGTGGTCCACGTGATCTGTCGCAGACTAATGGATTTCAGGGCTGGGAGACGAAGAGCGTTGAGAACGCTTTCGATATTCTTCACCCACGAAATCGTAAGGGTGGCTATTTGGGCTAGCTCGATAAAACCATTGAAACCGACTAGATCGGGTTCGAGCATCCCGGGGGCGCTCAAGTCGCACGATACGAGGTTGGGGCATGCCCGAAAGATGTACAGGATATCCTTCAAGCTGAGCGGCGCGTCAAAGTTGCCCTGCATCGATAACTCCGTGATGCGGTTGCCAAACGTGGTAAGCCTAGGATTATAGGACTTGATAGAGACAGACAGATTATGACCTGGATCCCGGCCAGCCGAAGAGAGCAGGGGGACTGGCAAGGGCTTCGAGGTCGGAGATGAATGGTTCTCGGCATCGATGCTGAAGTATTTTAACTTGGGCGCATAGCCCGCGCAGACGGGAAGGAGAAGCTCGATCGTTCGTGGGCCGGCGTCAATATGGAAAGACTCCCAGCGATCCATGAGGCCCCGCAAAGTCACGCCAATGCGCAGGACAAGGGTTTCTATCGAACGCGCCTCGTTCATGTCGTCAAACGCACCCTCGTTCCAGAATGCGTAGACATTTATCGTCAGCAGCCTCTGACCCGCCCGTTGGAGCCAATACGCAAGCTTCAGCTCGGGATCGCGCCGGTGGAGATGCAGGTCGATGCGTGCCCAAAAACCCGTGAAACTATGGGCAGTTTGTCTCCACATGTGGCACACGTGCGAAAATGCCATCAAGGTGTCGTTGCTGTCGCAATGACGATACACATTGTGGACAACGTCGCGCGGCAGGCTTAGCGAGAACGGATTCACGTGGGGGTCGGTCATGTTCTATAAGAAGCAGGGTTTTTTCGGTGAGCGAGATAAAATGAGAATAAAAATATGGGAGACATAGAAAGGGCGCCTACTTGTCGATTCCCAGCCTTTCTCCCTTATTTCCTTGGTTTGTGGGGTGGAGGTGTGGAAGGAGCTGCGTCAACGTTCAACTCTACTAGTATAGACAAATAGGTTACTTACGTAAGATTAGCTTGATACAAGTTCAATATTCATTAATGCTTGCACGCCGAGCCAGCAGTTGTGGCTGCTTGGCTTGAACACTAAAGTGTAAGGAAACTGGGAACTGCTCATCATGAAAATGGTATTTGTGAGAGTGCGGAAGCACGCGGCTCTTGAGAATTTCGAGGCGAAAAACAAGTGGGGCATGCTGCTTAAGTACTACCCTTCTCCACTGAAAGTAACAGGCGGCTCAAAAGAGCTCGATACATTGCCCTCCTAGATACTTATTCTTTCAATAGTCGCAAGGAAGTGCAATGGGCGTGCTGAGGCATGTCCAGAAATGGCAAAGGGAAACCGCCATTTATATCAATAATTCGTCGTCACTAGTGCCCTCCAAACTTAGATAGTAGAGCATGCAGTGATGGCTAGAAAGGAAACTTCCATATGACTGGCCAAAGACGTTACTAGCGGATCGTACTCATGATAGTGAAAATTAACTCACCAGAACGGCCGCAGCGTCTTCACGGCTCAGATGCAATGTGAAGCCGAAGTTCCCGGTGATGTTCGGTACGGGGTTCAAAGTCCGGGACGCAAGGAATTTGAGGGCGCCGCTCGTTGTGATGTGATCATTTTTTTCAAAGGCGAATCTTTTCAGGCAAGGAAGAAGCCAGCTGGTGTTTTTTTCTGGCAAAGCCTGAGGCGGCAATGCCAGTGCAGAAAGGATTGCGTCGGAAATAGCGCAGTAGGATATAGAGAGCTCCTCCAGGGCCGGCAAGCGCTCGAGGCACCACTGAATGTCTTTGTCGCCCACATATAGGCCGTTGAGACAGAGCGTGGTGAGCACAAATGCTGATTGCTCGATCGCAGCACGCAAAAAAATGCCTGAATCGACAATGCGTACAGCATTATAGTGGTTCTCGAGTTTGAGTGTCTTCAGCCGTGGCGCGTGGATATGATCAACGAACGCAGGGAAGCCCGTTATTTCCAAGGATGTAAGGGAGGGAAGGATAACGGGGGCCTGAGCGGGGGTGGGAGCGGAGTCGGGTTGTGCAGGCACTCGGCGAAGGCTGCGGAGCGTTAAGTCGCGAAGCCCATTGGATGAGGAAAGGAGTCGGTGGATACTGCTGATAGGAGCACCTGCCAGCCCGAGCTTTTCGACGCGGGGGAGAGTGAGAAAGCCAAGGAGAGGTTGCAGGAAGGCCTGACTCCCCTCCATGTGGAAGGCTGACATGTTACTGAGGGTTAGGGGATTTGGGTGAAATGGGACCGGCTCTCGTTCGTAATGATAATCGTCGTCCTGCTGAACTACGACGGACGAGAGCAAGGGAGAGGATTCAAATACACTCCAGAGACCGACCCTCGCTGCGTCACTCCATTCGGCTTCGTGCAGAGCGATAGACTCCAGCAATGGAAGTCGAAGGAAGCTGAATACATCCCCAACATTCCTTACCCACGATAGTGAAAGGGTCGTCAATCGAGGTAAGAAAACGACTCCACTGAGTGAGGGTGGGCCCATATCGTCCGACCCGGGTGCGCTTAAGTGGAAGTCTATGAGGTTCGGGCATGATTGAAAAATGCTGAAGAGATCGTTCAGACTGAACGCCGAGTCCTCATCCGGCCAGTCCAAATCAACGGACAGCTGCGTGATACCGAGGCCAAACATGGTGAAACGGGGAATATAGTTGTGAACGATAACTGATAGTTGAGAGGAACCTGACGCGGGCTCGGCCGAGGGTAGAATCGGGACTAATACGCGCTGCACATCGGAGCCAGTCCAGTCACTGAGGCTCAAGACCCTTAGTCTCGGTGCATAACCCGTGCAAATTGGAAGGAGGTGCTCAATCTCCTGTGGACCGGCTTCTATCGTGAACGAGTCCCAGCGATCCATGCAACCGCGCAAGACGAGCCCGATTCGCACAATAATAAGGGCGAGTCTGCGTGCCGACATCACCGGCTGTGGCCCGCCACAGCGAACGTGTATCACCAAGGGCTTTTGGCCCGCGCGTTTGACCCAGTATGCGGCCTTCTGGTCAGGACCGCGCTTCCCCAAATGTAAATCGACCTTCGCCCAGAAATCCGGGAACCTATGGAGAGCGTCTCTCCAGATCTGGCAGACATAGGAGAGATTCAACAAGTCTGCGTCGCCATCGTAGTATTTAAGACGGTATATGTTGAGAACGACGTCGGCGGGCAGGGCGATGGCTTTCATATTTGCAGCACGCTACATCAGATGATAATGACAAGACTATTTGTTAGATATCACTCAAACTTAGACGTACGTGCGCGCACATGCCGCTAGTATACGCACTTGTAGCTGACCCGATAGGCTCAAGTTTTAGATTTACCGAGATGATGGCAGCAAGCTGGAGAAAGCAATATTAATTTCAAAGGCGACGACGCTATGCAACACCGTGTAACGACTCGGCTCGCTTCGCTTCGCTCCCGAGCCAACGCCGCTCCAACTTTCTCGTTTGCCTTTTCCAAACAAACCCAAATCTTTTCGAACTCTCGGACTCTTATATACGCGATCGTTCTATGTACGAGTCCTCAGTTTTTTGCTCCCCCCCTCCTTCGCGAATTCTAGTTTCTTTCGACTGGTTATTCGCGTTCACTGCAAAGCTCGTCGACAACCCGTCGACACCCCACACACCGCCACCAACGTGCAGTTGATGACTCTGAGAAAAGCTCTGAACGTGTTTTTCACCATCCCGTGTAACCGTCCGTAATGGATTACTCGGGTCAAGGTTGATGAAAATAACCATCATTTTTTCCCTCATAACCATCCCGGACGGTCACGGCAAAACACGCGGCCTACGCGAGGTCTGGTTTCACTGTCAGCAAGCGGTTTGGGTGGTGGCGCAAATGGTGAAGCAACGAAAAAACTGTGAAAATCACATTCATATCTTCCTTCAGTGTGAGGTTTTACTTACTAGTACTGGTAACTGCACTACATACTTATTAGCGCAAAGAAAGATTATCGAGAGCGCCTTCAAAGCTTCACGCGCACGTCTCCGTCGCTAAGCTTGTTGACAAAGCTAAAGTTGCACTTGATACCAGAGTTCCGACTCGATTTTCGTGACGCGAGGAGCTCAACGACAGGTTGCGGCGTGATATTGTCATTTTGGTAAAGTTGGACAAAGTATTTTCAAACGTGGAAGTTCAAGTAGTCATCCGGTACCTTGCCCAGGTGAGGAAGGGACCGCCGGCGCGCGGAGGACCACACCCGACATCGAAAGTGAGGGAGCGGTTATGCAGATCCGAGAGCTGCTCCAGATCTCCTCATCGGCGATATCTATGTATCGCTTGTAGATATAGGAAGGTACTAAGGTAGAAACCCGCGACTCTCGAGAAGAGTTGACAACACAAGATAGAAAAGACGTTGCACTGATTGCTTAGTATCCTCCTCCCCCGTGATAAAACAAGGTAATAGGCGGCTCGGAAGGAATGGAAACACTTGTCTTCCTAGGTAGAAGCAAGAAAGTGTTGCTGAGGCACTCGAGCCGGTGTAAAATCACAGAAAAATGACATCTATAGCTCATCTCCGCTTTCTTCCGATACGTGTATATACATGTGAGCCCTAGAAAGGGAGCTTCCATACTCCTGGGTAAAATCGTTAGCAATCGTAACTCATCACAACGACAAGATCATCTCACCATAATAGTCATGGCGTCTTTAGGACTCAGATCCAAGTTGAAGCCGAATTCTCCACTAATATTAGGTATGGGGTTCAATGTCCGGGTCGCAAGGAACTTGATAGCGCCGCTCGGTGTGATGCAGTCATTGTTTTCAAATAAAAATGTCTTCAGGCAAGGAAGAAGCCAGCTGGCGTTCGCATCTGGCGAAGGGGGTGATGCTAGTGCAGAAAGAACTGCGTCGGAGATGGCACAGTAGGAGATAAAGAGCTCTTCCAGGACCGACAAGCGCTCGAGACACCACTGCATGTCTTCGTCGCCCACATCTAGCCCTCTGAGGTGGAGCGTAGTGAGCGCGGTTGCTGAGCGCTCGACCGCAGCACGCAGAAAAGCTCGCGAGCCAACAATGTGTGCAGAATCATAGTATTCCTCGAGTTTGAGGGTTTTGAGCCGTGGCGCATGGATATAATCAACAAACGCAGGAAAATCCTCTACGTGCAGAGACGTGAGGGAGGGGAGGAGAATGGGGGCATGGGCGGGGATGTCAAGGTCTGCGGGCACTTGACGAAAGTTGCGGAGTGATACGTCGCGAAGCTCAGTCGATGAGGAAATGAATCGATGCACAGTGCTAATGGGGGCACCTGCAAGCTCGAGCTTTTCGACGCGGGGGAGAGTGAGAAGGTCGAGGAGGGGTTGTAAGAACGTCCGACTCCCCTCCATGTGGAAGGTTGTCACATGATGGAGCGTGAGGGGGCTCTCGTGGAACGGGACCGGGTCTCTCTCATAACAGTATTTATCATCGTCGTGATTAATTATGATGGACGAGAGGAAGGGAGAGGATCCAAATACGTTCCAGAGGGCAACCCTTGCTGCGTCGCTCCAATTGGCTTCGAACAGAGTGATAGACTCTAGCAATGGGAGTTGAAGGAAGCTGAGAACATTCTCAACGCTCCTTATCCACGAAAGAGAGAAGGCTGTTAACCGAGACAGAATGACGAATCCGTTGAGTAAAGGTGGGCCCATTTCGTCCGACCCAAATGCACTTAGGTGGAAGTTTATGAGGTTTGGGCATGATTGAAAAATGCTAAAGAGATCGTTCATGTTGAAGTAGCCCTCATCTGGCCAATCCATACTAAAATCGACGGATATCTCTGTGATACCGATGCTAGGCATGGTAAAGCGGGGGATGTAGCCTTGGGTGGAAACGGACAGTCCAGATGAATCCGATGGGAGCTCGATGGAGGGTAGAATCGGGACTAATAGGCGCCGTACATCTCTGATGCCATTCCAGCAATTGAGATTAAGAACGCGTAGTCTCGGTGCATAACCCGTGCAAATTAGAAGGAGGTGCTCGATCTCCTGCGAACTGGTGTCCATCGTAAACGACTCCCAGCGATCCATGCAATCGCGCAAAACGAGGCCGACCCGCGCAATGATAGTGGTAAGTTTGCGTTCTGATACTACTGGCTGTTGTCTGCCACAGCGAACATGTATTACCAAGGGCTTTCGGCCAGCACGTTTGACCCAGTATGCGGCCTTGCGGTCAGGATCGCGCTTCCCCAAATGCAAATCGACCTTGGCCCAAAAAGCCGTATATCCATGCAAGATATCTCTCCATAGCCGACAGACATGAGAGAGATTCAGCGAATCTGAGTCGCTGTCGTAGTGATTGAGATGGTATATGTTGAGAACAACGTCGGCAGGCAGAGCGATGGCTTTCATAGTAATAGCAGGCTACACCACACAATAGGTATAAGATTCGAGCTGGTGCACATAAATAGATGTTGAAAGAAGTGGGCCCACCTTAGGCCTTGTACTTGTAGCTGACCCGAGAATTTCCTGAGGATCCCACTTTTTTGGGGTGATGGCGTGGTAATATTGGCTGTATACGTACAAGTAAAAAGTAAAACCAAGACAGCGCTATATAGCAGCACCGCCACCAACATTCATACATGGAGTGTTTCCACGTGCGTCGTGCGGTTGATGTAATACCGCAAGCTTGCCATAGGTGCAGAAATTGGGTGGAAATCGTTACTATGTATATTGTAGAGCTCCAACATCCAGCAGGTGTGTAAAGACGCGTCTGCTATGCTTCAATCTCTCGTTTCCTCCAGCTGCCTGGTCCACTGTTTCCCCCGCCGTAGTCCCCCTCGCTCTCGGGCCCCCGGCCCTCCCCAAGGTCTCCCTTCCAGCCGTGCCCGCCTCATCGTCTTCTCATGCAGACACTGGTAACGTGTCCAGAAATTTAATAGATTAAAACCTGCTCTTCACAATAGTAAGTTGACGGACGGCCATAAGACTAGACGTATTTTATCAGCAAATCAGTTGCTCCGACGCAAGCGCAGATGGGATAATCACCGAGAGGGTCTCCACATCTTCGTCGCTGAGGTCGTCGACGAAACTAGCACTGCCCTTGATAGGGGATTTCCGACTTGACTCTCGGGATGCGAGGAGCGCAATGACGGCTTGCGGCGTGACGTAGGCATTTTGGTGGCATTGGAATACCTTCAAACGCGGAAGGAGCCATCCGGTATCACGCTCCAGTGAGGGGGGGACCGCCAGAGCGCGGAGGACCGTATCGGAGATGGTACAGGCATAGAGAGAGAGGGAGTCTAGGTCCGGAAGTCCTTCCAGACATCCCAGAATCTCCTCATCGCCGATATCTATCCTTTGTAGACGTAGGGAGGTGAGCTCAGGCGACGACCGCTTGATTAGGGCGCGGAGGGGCGCTCCCGAGTTGGCAGCGAGGTGTGAGTTGTTCAAGTGAAGGGATTTGAGCTGTGGCGCATGGATGTGATCTAACAGCCAGGGACAGTCTTTGAGGTATATAGTGCAGAGGGCCGAAAGGGCGACGGGGGAGTGACTGGAATTGGCGGGCCTAGACGTGATATCAGATAACCATAAATCGTCAAGGTCGGCCGAGGCTGAGATAAGTCGATGTACCACACGAAAGGGAACGCTTTCCAGGTGGAGCGTCTCGACATGAGGGAGGATGATGCGTTCAAGCAAGGGGAGCACAAATGGGTTTTTACCGACCTCGAGATACGTGAGAGCGTCGAGAGTAAGTGTATTCGCGTGGAATGGCGCGGGAGTGGCATCATCGTCGTCATACTCGGTCTCTTCATCCGCGAGGACAACAGACGAAAGAGAGTGGCTTGAGCCAAACAAGCTCCACAGCGCGCCCATTGCTGCCGCTGTCCAATCGACTTCTTGTAAGGTAATGGACTCCAAAGCTGGAAGTCGAAGCATGTTGAGAACACTCTCAATATCCCGCACCCACGACAAGCAAAGCATGGTGAGCCGGGGAAGTTGGATAAACCCGTCGAACAAGGGCCTGCCGATCTTACCCGAACCGAGTAGATATAGATTGCAGTCAATGAGGTTAGGGCATGACTGAAAGAGTTGGAGGATGTCGTCTGAGGTCCATGGGGTATCAAGGCTACTCTGCACCATTAGCCCTGTAATGCTGGGACCGAGTGTGGTAAACCTGGGGATGTACGAGTCGATCGAAACGTATAACTGAGCGCCATCTTGTTGACCAACGGGAGCGAGTATGGGTATCAATGGACGCCCTGCATCGACCGGAATCGACCCCACTCCTATGGCCTCAATACTGAGGGACGTCAGCTTGGGCGTATATCCAGCAAACATCGGCAGGAGAGTTTCGACCGCGTGCAAATAAGCCCTGACCCTGAACGATTTCCAGCGATCCATGCAGCCTCGCAAAATGATACCGAGGCGCACGATGGAATACTCCATTGAAGACCTCTGCTCCGCGCTGTCGAAGTGGCCATCGCTCCGTTTTGCGCGGACATCTATCATCAAAGGCCGCTGACCGGCGCGCTCGAGCCAGTAGGCGGCCTTGAGATCAGGATCGCGCTTTCCCAGGTGCAAGTCGATCCGTGACCAAAATCCCGTGTAATCATGAAGTGTCTGTCGCCATAATCGACACACATGGGAAATCTCAATCATATCCTCCTTTGCGCACTGCCGGTACAAATTGTGTATAACGTCACGCGGGAGACCACAGCGAGCGGCCCTTCAGCCATCGGCTTCAACATACTACGCCTCGCCTGGGATCAGACCATGCACCTCCAACTTCGCCTGGCCAACGACTGCAAGGCCACCGCCACGCACCCCACCCCCCTCAAGGCCACAGTTACTCCGGTGATCCAGAAACCGGGTAAACCAACCTACACAGTACCGAAGTCCTTTCGGCCCATCGCGCTCCTCGAGTCCATCTCGAAAACTCATGAAGGTATGGCGGCGCAGCGAGTCTCCTACCACATCATAAAGCACCACCTGGTCGACGACCAGATGGCATGCCTCCAAGGCAGATCTACGGTGGACGCCTCCGCCAACCTTATGCACATCGTAACCAAGCTACGAGAACTCCCGCCCAACCCCACCTCATACGAGAAGCAGAATCGAAAGAAGATTGCGCTCCTCAAATTCGACATCAAGGGATTCTTCAATTCCATTCCCCGCGCCCGGCTCATCGAGCATCTGCACAGGAAAGGCTTCCCCAAGGACCTCACCCTCTGGATCGCCGCCTATCTAGAAGGCATGCGCACCACCTTCCGTATCGATGGCATCGTATCGGAGGAATTCGACATCGAAGAAGGCATCCCCCAAGGATCGCCCCTCTCCCCTTCTCTCTCTATCCTCTTCACGAGCGACCTCAAAGAGTTTGTTCGACGCTACCTCTCCAAGATCAAGGGCATCTCTGCCTCTAACTTGGAAGAACTCATTATGTACGTCGATGATGGCATGTTCATCATCTGGACTAAACGCAAATGGGCAATGATCGCCAAGTTCATCCCCCACCTCCTTGCCGCCCTCACTGCGTGGGCCAACACCTTTGGCATCTCGATCGACCCGGGAAAAACCGAACTCATGTACCTCTTCGAGGACTCCAAGAACCCCGCCCCCGAAGTCCAGGGGGTCACCAAAGTCAAGATCATGCGCTGGCTAGGCGTAGATTACGATCAGAGGCTCACGTTCTACGCGCACGTAGCCAACTCGCTCAAGAAGGCCACCAAAAACATGGTCCCTCTCCACGTCTTCAAGAAACTTAGCAAGGGAGTGTCCGCCGCGGCGGCGCTCAGATTCTACCTCGGGGCGATCCGCCCCATCCTCACGTACTCGGCCCCTACCTGGTGGGGCAGTGAACACCACCCGCATACGGATAAGCTCAACTCGTTTCAGAGTAAAGCACTCGCCAGATGCCTTGGCACCTTCCGCACCACCCGTACCTGGGTAAACCACGCACTAGCCGGGGTACCGCTCCTCAGCTCGCACCTAAACATGGTAGTCGAACTCTACATCTCTAGAGTCCCGTACTACTTCACCTCCCATCCGACAAGGAAACTCCTCATGCCAATCGTGGACAACCCCCCGCTGCTCGACACCACTATACTGGACAGAGCGGCCCGCTACGCTAGGGAACTCCCCCTCCCCTACCCGGTCATTATCCCCCCTTGGATACCCACTCAACACCCAAGAACTTGGGTCGTTGACGACATCCGCAAACCGCCCCCGTTTGCGGTCGAAAACTACGTCATCCCCCTACTCGAGGCTATCGCCCTCACAGGCACGCCAGTACTTTTTATCGGCATAAACCACCGGCACTCCCACCTGAAGATCTTCCCCAGGTTCCTCCCACCCGACGCACCCTATACCCCCCAGGTGTTCACCATCCAACTCCCCGACCACTCAATTGGAGAGCGCACTCACGCCGCCAACCTTGCACTCATGGGCGCACTACGCAACATGCCTGCCCATCTCCTCACTCCAGACCTAGCGCTGGTTATCGCCAACAGAGCCATCGTCGATGGCCTGACCAACCCCACCAGGAGAACGGTCTACCACTCCCACCTCCACGACCTGGCCAGCAGGGCCATATTGGCCTGCCCCACAAACCTCCATGTTTTCGTCATCAACAAGTTCCACACCCTCCACCCTCCCAAGTCGGCGTTCTACTATCGACCGCCCACCTATGTCCCCGAGTCGTTCACAGAGACGGCCCCGTCACGCCGCGTCGCCACCAGACGCTTCAAACAACTCCAAGCTAGGGCATGACAAGATTAAGTATTCTCATTCCCAGAATACATATACTCACAAATATGTTGGAGGTATTCTTATTCTTATTCTTACTCTCCACCCTGAAAGTATTTGCAAATACAGGTACTTGAGAGTACTGGTATTTGCAACTACTTGGTATTCTAGAATACCCAGTTCCGGAGTCAAATATTCATATGTACTCGAAAATATGCCATGCCCTGGCCACAGTTACATAGTGGCTGTAGTGCCTGTCATCGGAAATTTCTCTAAGTGCTCAGAATCACAATCGCAGCCAAGTTTTTCATGCAAGAGTTGAAAACGGGGACAGAAAATATATTTTAAGACATGCCCACCACCACCCCATACCCCGCCAGTATACATTAAAGTATCATGTTCGGATCTAATTCCTCTAGTTCTCCCTCAATCATCTCAACATCATCATCACCGCCCTCATCACCATCGCTGTCACCTCCAGTACCTTCTTCCTCCATCTCCGAGTCATCGCTATCCTCCCCCGCCCTCCGAGGTCTCCCACCACGCCCTGCCTTCTCCCGAAGCAGCTCCACAAGTTCCCGATCGTCAACCAAGTTCTCCTTGCAGCGGTTTCCAAAAACGATGCTGGCCCGGATGGTGTCGCAGCTGAGCGAATGCCGATATAGCGAGACGGTTTGCCGACCAACCGAAAACGCGCGCTCCACATCAACGGAGGTAGCTGGGCGCAAAGAAAACATATATACAGTTAGTAATTATGAGACGGTGGAGCCGGAAGTGAATCGGGCGCACCTGGTATGGAGAGGTAGTCAAGGGCCATGCGCGCGAGGTCGGGCCACTGATTGCTAGTGAGTTTGTCATACCACCAACGGATGGGATCCCCGCAATCAAAAGTTTCCTGCATTAAATAAGCCTCCAGCTGGTCCATAACCTCGCTGGATGCCGCGCCGTGCCTGTGTTCCTTGTATTGGTTCAGACGAGTACGAAGGGAGGCGGGACCCGGTTGCTGAGGCTCGTTGGATGGTGGCGGCGGTGGTGGCGTTCTTGGCGCATATGTTGATTTCCAGGTCTCTCGGAGACGCTTGAGAGCCCTATCGATCCGAGCGTGCTGTTATATCTAGTGGCGCACTGAGAAATCGATGAGAAACTTACTCCGCGACCCATTTGGCTGGCCACGCTTGAGCCTTCATATAATCGGTCTTGTACATCGGGTGAAGGACTATTGTGAAAGATAGTTAATCAATACTGCATGCATACATATAAAAATAAGACCAACTTACGAAGGGCAAATCGGGCGACATTGGATTCGTCAGTGAGTGAATAATACTTATCCATGACAGCAATTCCTCGTTGCGCGGCATGGCGCACAGTCTTGTGAAGAGTCTCTGCGTCAGCAACTTCTACAAGCCAAGCGTGTAGGTTGTCGATGAGTGGGATAATCTATGTATGCAAAAAGATGTGAGCGGTGAGGCGACGGACAGGAATGAGCGTAGCGCGACTTACCTCGCTGACTAAACATTTGTTCGATTCTGAGATAATATTCGTGGCATCCAGGAAGCCCTTAACAGCATTGAGAGCGGGTCAGCGCGAAGAGAGACAGAGAGCGTGGCGTACTTACGTTGAGGATAGGTTGGAGCTGGCCAACGATGGTCCATTCCTCGTCTGTTAGCTTATACTGGCGTAATGCAGGCTGGTGATCGCAAAGGTTGTCCGCGGCATCTCGAAGTGAAGCGATGCTGTTCATCATGATGACGGTTGAATTCCACCGCGTCGCGACGTTACGTTCCGGAATGTGGAAATTGATATCGCGAAGCCTGCATTCCTCCCGCAGGCTTTCTTTGAGCGGCCCCGAATAGCGAACCTTTTTGGCAAATGCACCCATCTAAAGAAGCGGCCCGTTGAGTGGCATATAATGATGCAAAATAATGCTGGGGCAACGTACCTTTGTGAGCAGATTGCGCACATCCGCCATATCTTCATTGCTCAAGAGGATTTCGGCCGTATACTCCGAGAACTTGATGCAGTCGTCCAGGAATTCAACCTCGCCGGGGTCAAGCTCTGCGCGCGCGTTGATATCTTCCTCGTCCTCCTCCTCCTCAACATCCTCGTCCTCAATGTAGACCGGCGACGGCTTTGCTCTCCCTTTGCCTTTCATGTTACGCGTACTGCTGTCATCCTCCGTGTCGTCCTCCGTGTCGTCCTCACCACCCTCTGCGCCAAGTTCGCCGACGCCCTCACCAGCATCCTTTTCAACACCCTCCTCAACGTCCTCCTCAACGTCCTCCTCGATGTCCCCTTCAACGCCCACCTTACCTCCCCTATCGACAATGTTAACATACGCGGGCTCACCTTTTGACTTTCCGTTGTTCTTGCAGAATACCGATAGGATACACTGGAGAGATGAGAAAATAGTTAGATAGCAAGAAATAACATATTGAGTAGACGACACACCTTGACCGTAATGTTGAGCACATGGGCAAAACACCGGACGCGACCCGCCCGGCCTAAAAATCCGATGAGGTACTTTTCGAGTTCATCGATCATAGTGCCGTTGTTGGACGCATTGTCCGTGACGATGCCGAGTATCTGTATATGCATATTGTTTAAGTTAGTAAGGGGGAACAACCCCAACACGCTGGGACTTACTCTGTCTTCAATTTTATATGACCGGAGACACTTGGCGATCTCCTTCGCGAGCTCGACGCCTGTGTGGGATTTTGTCATGGGGAGGAAGTCGAGGATGAGACGGCGCATTGCGCCTTCGTGGTGGAAATGAAGCGTGACACCAAGAAAGGATATTGTGTTTGGTGAGGACCACCCGTCAACGCCGATGTGTAGTTTGCTTGTGATGGACTTTGTGGCAGTCAGAAACAAATAATATAACCGCATATGATGTGGCGCACCTCAAGAAACTCGCGGACATTCTTGTCCGTGGCTGTTTTGTACTCCTTCAGGTCGCGGGACAGCGTTTTGGGCGAGGGCAGCTCGACATCTTCACGCAGCATTTGCATAATCTCCTCTGTGTCAAAGGAGTAAGATAAAGCGAAGAGCGAAATAAAGAAAGGGGGCGTACGGAATTCCTCGTCGGCTACCAACGCAAACGGGCGCGAGCGTTTCGCGCACCACTGTGCCAGCTTCAAACGCAAGAGATCCCTCGAATACTTCAAGAGCTTATTCTTCTTGTGGATGCCTGTGCAGCGCTCGATGTGTTTGAGGAGGTTGCTGGTCGCAGAACTGCGTCGGCCGCGCAGGACAGTCCGTCGGTGCAGTTTGCTGCTAAGAGTGGTCAGCGTTTTGGGAGTGAGGTAGTGCTGTGCGTATGTACCCCTTAGTTCGACACTTGAAGAGATAGCCGATTTTATCTGTGGGATGTCGAACAAACGCCGGCTCGCGCTCGAAATGACTGTAGGTCTTCGCATTCCATCCTCGTATCTGTATGTCTGGATTTTTTGTGAAATAAATAAGTGCGCGCGCGGTATATGACATAGCATATGCTGCAACTCACCGCGTATCTCGCCAATGGTTTTTGGCGTGCCGTCAGCGTTCAGCCACTTGACGCTTTTGAAGCCGAGTGCCACCCTGCGCGCCTCGAGCTCCTCCTTCGAAAGGATCTTGCGCGAAGGTGTCGACTGTGCCGTGGACGGCGTAGGGCCTGAGGTCGGGGTTGACTGCTGCTTGGATTTACTACTGGAGCCGGCCTTGGCGCTGCTGGCATTGTCGTTGTCGCTCCCATCTTCTCCATTCTTAGCGCAGTCGTTGTCGCCATCGCTTATATGGGCGGTGGCCTTCTTTTTTGGTGCTGGGGTGGTGGTTTTAGGGGGACGGGCTTGTTTAGTTTTCGGATACACGCGACGCCGGGTGTCTACATCGGATTCTTCGTTAGTATCATCGCGCTTCCGCTTACCTTGACTCTTGGTGGTCGGTTGCGAAGCGGCGCCCTTTTTACTGGAAGTAGAGGATGAATTTTTGCCGCGAGACATGGGAAACGAGGATTGCGATGGTGAATTAATGGGTGAGAACTGTGATGGGAGTGAACGAAGCCAGCTGGTGATCAGTGTGGAAGGAGAAGCCATTTTATATGGTAAAGTTCAAAGAAAAAATAGTGCAGGGGACTCAGCGTCGTGCCGGGATACCAAAATCCGAGTGCTACGAGTGATGGCGGGCTGCGGCCGTCGTGAAGCGGGGGGTGATAGCCTTGATCCAACTGGCAACGGCTAGTGGTAACTACGTATTAGAGAGCTGAGATCACGCCAGAAGGGCTGCGCGGCGAGGGGTACGCGAGTTGGGCGGGCGCGAGTGAGCGCTAGTGAACGAGAACGCGAGCGGTGTGCGAGCGGCAAGTGGATGGCGGGTACCCGAGAGGCTAAAACAAGGGAGCGCGAAATCAAGAGGGCGTTAAAAATTGCAGGGTTGGCGGGGATACGAATCTCAAGAGATGGGGGGAGGGTGATAGAATGTTGACAGTGATGGAGCTCGATGGAGGATGAGAGCAAGGCGGTTGACGGCGCAACAGCACTGCTATCGCCCCCCACCGGTTTCTATCATACACGTTTTGTGCGAATACGTACCTCTATTCTCAAATGGGGAGTACTCGCGAATACCTTGGGAAGAATATAGAATGCCGGACTTTCAAGTCGATATTTGAATGACCAACTGAGTGAGCGGATTCGTGATGCCCGGTATTCAGGGTCCGGTCAATAGTGTATTCTCGGCACTATTCGCGAGTCCGAGATAATCTCGGCCATGCCCTACTCCAAGCCCAGGCCTTCGAAGAGGACCTGGAGGAAAACATACCCCAGGATCACATCTTCCGCACGTTCGACCTCCTCCGAACTTCAGAGGACACCCAGTACCCGCCGTTCATAGACCTACGACGCCCGGCAGGGGAGACCGCACTCCTCGCCCGCATCGCCTCAGGCCACTGCAAAGTGGGGGCCTACTTCCACAAGATGCATATTGACGCCCCGGACGCGCCAATTGCATGCCCATGTGGCACGATCGACATCCAGACGATCGTCCATGTGATCACCGACTGCCCGATAACGGACCCCGCTCGCCACCTCCTCGAAAACGACGACGGTGACATCGACCTCACGACCTTGTTCACCGACAAACTCGACTCCTTCCTCAAGTGGCTTAAGGCCACGCACTCCTTCACTCGCCGGTTCGGCGAAACACTTGGCCCTGTCTCCCCGAGGCAGGGAGCTTCTGATCTCGTTGGATTTAGCGTTGTAGATTAGTTGCACTAACGTTCTCTCCCCCCTCAGTTTCCCTTCTCTCATTAGTCATGTAGGCTGCCCTTCCTCGTGTAGAGTAGTCGCTCGCATAAGCCTTAGGCTTCGGAGCTACCCCCAATACATGCGTTAC
>KL198027.1:413093-423346 GCA_000697705.1 Botryobasidium botryosum FD-172 SS1 | reverse complement strand
AAAAAAAAAAAAAAAAAAAAAAAAAAAAAAAAAAAAAAAAAAAGACCACAGCGAGCAACCGCGGGAGTCGCCATCGCGCCGGCTGCCATCAAGTTTGCTGTATACGAGAGCAGAGAATTTAGGAAGATATTCGACGCCCAAGCAAAATATTATACCGTTTCTGTTCAGCGGATTCGAGGTTTTTGTGCAACTTGGAAGTTGGAACTTTGAAGTATGTTGAATTGGAGCGCCGCTCTAAAGGGCACAACTGGAACCAAATAATGGTAATATCCCTTGGTTTGAAATAAACTTCTGCGTGCGCGTTCTCCCGCATCTTCATGCAAAGCATCTACTCATGGACATTATACAAAAGTAAGGAGAGCGCGTTACGCAATGGTGCTAGTAGGAGTACTCAAGAACCGAGGAGCGAAGGAGAGCATCACCGCGAATCAGGTAGGGATCAGTATATAATAGGGCGGCGCATTATACGCTGTGTGAGTGGGCCACAGAGAGGGAGCTGCTATAATGCTGGACATATTCTGTCAGCAAGCCGGCCAATCTCGCATGAGCGCAGGCAGAAAAATCACCGAGAGGGCTCTTGCATCTTGACCACTTGGCTTTTCAACGAAGATAACATCGCCCCTGATGCGGAATTTTGCACTTGTATTTCGGGATGCGAAGAGCTCGATGACACCTTGCGGCGTGATGTTGACATTTTGGTGGAACTGCACTACCTTCAAATGCGGAAGCAGCCATTCGGTACCTCCCCCAGGCGAGGGGGGGACCGCCAGTGCGCGGAGGACGGTATCGGAGATGGCACAAGCATTGAGAGAGAGGATCTCTAGATGTGAGAGTCGCTCCAGACATCCCAGAATCTCCTCGTTGGTGATATCTATCGTTTGCAGATATAGTGCTGTGAGAGCAGGCGTGGACCTCTCGATTAGGGCGCAGAGGGGCGCCTCCGAGTTGGCAGTCGATCTCGAGGGGCACAGGAGATGCAGAGATTTCAAATATGGCGCATGGATATAATCCAACAATTTGGGGCAGTTTTGGATGCGCAGAGTGCAGAGTGCCGATAGGGTGACAGGGGAGTGAGTGGAAGCGGTGGGGATGTCTGCGACATCAGATAACGATAGATCGCAAAGGTGGGCCGAAGATGAAATAAGTCTATATACGACCCCAAAGGTGGTGCTTGTGAGGTGAAGCGTTTCTGCGTCAGAAAAATTGATGTGTTCAAGCAACGGGCGTATGAATGCATTTCCGGTGATCTCGAGATCTTTCAGTGCTCGGAGGGTGAGTGTATCGGCGTGGAATGGATGAAATGGGGCGGGAGCAGTGAGAATGTCGTATCCCGGCGATTCGTCCGTGAGGGTGAAAGATGAGAGGGAGCGACTTGCGACAAACACGCACCACAGCGCGCTCATCGCTGTCGTTGTCCAATCAACCTGTCCTAAGGCGAGGGACTCCAAGGCTGGGAGAAGAAGCGCGTCGAGAATATTCTCGATATCCGGCACAAAGTATATGGAAAGCTCCTCGAGCCGGAGCAACGAAACAGACTCGAGCGACTCGGAGGGCGTACCCATCTCGCCCGATCCGGGTAAATATAAGTCGCAGTTTATGAGGTTGGGGCATGACTGAAGCATTCGAAGGACGTCGTTCGAAGTCCATGGGGTATCATGATTGCCGTCCACCGTTAGCTTCGTGATACTGGGACCGATTGTGGTTAACCTGGGGATGTAGGAATCGATCGAGACGGATAATTTAGCACCGCCTTGTTGACCAATAGGTGCAAGGAGTGGTATCAGCGGACGCTCTGCATCAACTGACACTAGTGCGTCAGTTTCAATGGCTTCGATGCGGAGATATCTCAGCATGGGCGTATATCCAGCGAGGATTGGCAGGAGGATATCGATCGCACGCCGCGAATAAACCTCGATTTTAAACGACTGCCAGCGATCCATGCAACCCCGCAAAACGATGCCAAGGCGTACGATGGAGTGCTCCTTCAAAAACGGCGCCTCTTCGATGTCCAAATTGCCACCCCAGATATCTATTGTCAGAGGCCTTTGGCCGGAGCGCTCAAGCCAGTAAGCGGCCTTCAGGTCGAGACTGCGGTCTCCCAGGTGCAGATCGATATCTGTCCAGAATCCCGTGTATTCGTGGAGCGTCTGCCGCCATAATCGGCACACATGGGAAATCCTGATCATGTTCCACTTGCCGCAGTGCCGATATAGATTGTGTATAACGTCACGCGGGAGCTCACGAGCGATGACAGTCGCGTCCACCTCCATCACGTCCATCGAGCTCGCTGTGTAGAAAATCAGCAACTTATTGAGTGTCAGGGCAAATTAACATGTACGTACGGTTTCTGGTTGGCGAATTTAAAATTTTCGCGCGGTAGCTTGGTGATGACTGAGTACCAGTGATGGTCTGATGGCTTTTGAGCGGCGCTCTAATGGGCACAGTTGACTCAACCACCATGCAACCAACCTCGGAACAAAGCAGAGTCTAGCCGGGCGGAGTGGTATAGGACCTAGGTATTATGCAGACCCCGAGCCTTCAAGGAGAATGCGCGCCTGTTTTGAAACGTGTCTGATGTTAAGTATAGTACCACGCTCACACGTCAAGGCTGTTGTCAGGTTGGACGCTCCTGGGACACGTCGTATGGAGAAACTCCTCTGAAAGGCCCTTCATTATCATCTCACCGAGGCGCCTCGAGCGGCGTTCGGTTAGGGCTTGCTAGCAACTCAATGCGCTTTCCATGCTCTTTCTGGACAGGCACATCGCAGGCTCAAATTTAGGCCCTCCGTGCACCCTTGCGATGCCCACGCCTGCGAAAAAAAGGCCGCAGGGCGCTCTTGGCCGGGCTTGAAATTATTCTTTATCCTCGATGGGTTCTGGTAGGAGCATGCACTCCTTTCCGAAAATACTCGATGTAACCCGATACGTTGGCTTACGGCCGTGCCCATCTAACCTGTGCACCATTCAATCACGGCGGAGATATTGATTGGCTGCCTCTCGAAACCTATAAAGACTGCATAGGGGGCTAGGTCTCAGTTCAAACCCACTTCCTTTCTCCATCGCTCGACATGAAGTTCCTGCTGAGAATCACAATCTTTTCTCTTTTTTTCGGCGCCGTATATAGCCAAAACACCACATCTCTCGTCGTCGGCGCCCTCGTCAACGCAGGGCTATTTGGACTATCGATCGCCATCGAATTCCTCTTAACGACTAATCCTGAGATCGAGCCTATCCTGCAAGCACTTGGCACGGGCAACAAAACACTCTTTTTGCCGATGTGGGTGTTCCGTGTTCTTTGTGGCCATGTTAATTGATTTCCGGCTAGCTAAACCAACGCCCACAGGTCGTTCAGTAAGTCGGATATCCCCTCTGACTTCTCCGCGATGGTTCGGACGTTGGAGTATCAGGTGGCTCTTGGTCAAATCTCTCCGTCCAATGCACCGGTATCACCAAGTCACGCAGTTGTGCCGAGTTTATTGAGCGACAACGTGCTGCTTCAAGGCGGAGTTGCCCAGTGGATCGTTCTCACCAGGCAGGACGATAGCAAAGTCCACATCCTCAATCAGGGGTACGGGTCCATCTGCTTCTGACCAAGCGGTGTGAGCTGAGGATAATTGTTGCGTTTGTAGGAAGGATGTATTCATCCATGAATCGCAGGACATCGCCTCCCTTGATGTGACCATAAATGTCGTAGACTCCTTCCTCGTTCCACCCCAGAACCTCTCCGCCACTCTTGCTGCGAACAACCTGACCCAGTTCCAAGCGGTATTGCAGAAAGCAGGTCTGTTGTCTGGCCTGTCCAGTCAGCGCGGGATCACCGTCTTCGCCCCGTCAAGTGCGCGCAAATATTCATTTAACTACATGTCTCCTTTGATTCCTACTGACAAGTCTATCGCATTGGGCTCTCACAGATGCTGCCTTCGCCGCTGCGAATGCAACCATAAATACATTGAGCCAGGCTGAGTTAACGACCATCTTAGCTAACCACGTACGTGACCCAAGCTACCTATCGCTGAGGTTATACCTTACAGGTAGTGCATGTCTACCTTAGATCGTTAACTCGACCGTATATTCTCCGAGCTTTGAACAGCTTCAAGCTAGCGCTACAGGCCAAGCCATGCACGTCTCCGGCACCTCGGTTTCTGCTGGAAAATCTTCAGCGAAGCTCTTGACGACAGATATCGGCCTTCAGAACGGCGCCTTGCACATCATAGATACCGTTTTCACGGGCAAAGAATCCGATTTGAGTATCAAAGGTCGGACATATATTAAGGGGCTGTCTTTGGCTGCCTCTATTGCCGTTGTCGTGGTTGGTAGTATCGTGTTCTGGTGAGTGAGATCTTTAAAGGCATCTTTTCACCCCTCTTATTCCTCAAATCCTGCAGCGGACTTGTTTATCTCTGCTATCGGTGCTTCAATACTAGACGTCCCAAGGGACATGCTTTCCACAAGGTAGAGGACGGTCATCATAAGCCTCTTCTGTGAGTCAATCTCCTGTATCGCTCCATTACTTACCTCTCACATGAATATTTATGAATTAGCACCGGTACATATTAAAGCAGCTCGGAAGCCCTGGTGGCAGCTGTAAAGATAAGCAAAACTTTGAGCGTCTAGAGATCATACGACCAAGTTGTTTCCGATTATGTTTTATGTATTGTTGGTGTTAGCGGCCTGGCTTATGAGCCAGGATAAGGGGAGTTACACAGAGCCTACTACATGACTATATGACTCGAGAGAGAAAAAAACAACACACTTCTCAGGTCGCCCACCATCAGCCTCCTATTAAAACCCCGGCGACACGTGTCTCCGACTGCTTCACCCAGCCCTAAAAGCTGCGGCGCTTGATGAGAAAAACTTCATCAAAGGAGGAGCATGGAAAGACGTACTTCTCATTGACCCATGGAGTACACAATCATATTCAACGAACTAAAGAAGTCACCATACGCCTAAGAAATAACCCATAAATAGCCGTAATCGGACACTTGTAAAAGGTATGCTTACCATGATAATCTGCGCCTCTTCCCTGCTTACCCTCCCAGCAAAATCAAGCTTCCCCGTGATACGTAGCGCGGAGAGCGCCAAACCCGAATTCCGGGCGGCCAAAAATTCGATGACACCCTGGGGCGTCACGTGCGTATTGTTACTCAGCTCGATTCGCTCCAGGCGGGGCAGAAGGCGATACGAGGCTGTTTCAAGTTGGGAAGAGGGAGGTGCAGCTAGCGCGCGGAGGACTGCATCTGAGATTGAACAGGATGATAGATCGAGGTTTTCCACCTGGGGCAGCCGCTCCAAGCACCATATGATATCTTCGTCGGTGATATCTATGCCATGGAGTCCTAAGGTAGTGAGGGCAGGACTGGATCTCTCGATTAACGCACGAAGGGATGCTGGGAGCCGTGCGGGGCCCGTCGGTTCGTGGATGAGTACGAGAGATCTCAGGTGCGGCGTGTGCATATAATCGATGATTCCGGGGAAACCCGTGATATACAGAGACGCCAGAGCAGGAAGTGATACGGGAATGGGGCTCGGATCCATGGGAATATCGATGACGCCGTGAAGAGACAGGTCACGAAGGTCGGTCGAGGTGGAAATATAACGATGCACGACGTCGAAGGGCGCCTCCGTCAAGTCGAGTTTCTGGACGTGCGGGAGAGAAAGGCGCTGGAGGATGGGGCGCGTGAGCGGGTTTCCGCATACTTCCAAGCTTGTCACAGCCTCGAGCGTGAGCATGTCTTCGTGAAACGGGGCGGGCGTTGTGTTCGACTCGTACGCGGGGTCTTCGTCCGTAATGACGATATACGAAACGAAACGACTCGCCCGGAGCACGCGCCAAAGGGAGCCCATTGCTGCCGTTGTCCAATCAACTTGCTGGAGGATGATGGATTGCAGCGCTGGGAACTGGATAAAGTTGAATATATTCTCGGCATCCTCCGACCATGACATGGAGAAATGGGTCAGGCGATGCATCACCGTCTCGGTGAGGAGCGAGGGCGCGCCTATGTGGTCAGATCCGATCGCGTTTAGATGACATCGCCCGAGGTTTGGACATGACTGTAGCATGCGCAGGATATCATCGGCCTTGGGGGTAGTCACGAAGTCGTACTGGACGGCCAGATCAGTAAAGAGGAGCCCGAAGGTCGTGAATCGAGGGATGTATCCGTGAATCGAGACGCATAGGGCGATATTACTGGCTTGGTGTTCGATGGGAAGATATAGCGGGATCAGCAACCTTTCCTCAGTCCCAAGGGAGCGCTCGGTGGCTTGTACAATTAGCGACTTGAGACTGAGGGCGTATCCCGAGCAAATAGAAATGATAAGATCGATTGCTCGTGAATGGGTGCGAATATTAACCGACTCCCAACGACTCATACAGTTTCGGAGTGTGATCGCGAGTCGGACGATGCAAGCCTCGACGGCTAACACCTGCTGGATATCGCCCGCGCCCCAGCCCGAGTGGACTTGAATGGTCAAAAGCCGATCACCCGAGCGCGCGAGCCAGTATGCAGCCTTCAAGTCGGGATCGCGTTTCCGTGAGTTCAAGTCGATCGTCATCCAGAACTCGGTGGAATTATGGAGAGTACGCCTCCACATCTGGCATACGTGAGATATCTTGATGAGTGCCTCGGTGTCGCTACATTGGCGATATATATTATGAATGATGTCCGCAGAGAGTCTGCGAGCCATATCCATCGGCGCGTCGACGTACAAACTCATTCCTACAGCGAGAAAGTAGCTAGAGTCAGAAAAATGGAGAAGAGGGAGGAAATATCTACTTACCTGCTGCTGGAAATCGCGATGAAGATGATGGTGTGAATGGCGAACGCGAGCGAGCTAGGATGAGATGTGTCCGACCTCGTCGTCGTCAACGCGTCATGCCGATTTTAGCAGCACGTGACCCGCAGTATTGCTGACAAATCATCGAATGAGTGTTTGAAGGCATTAGCCGGAAATCATACTCACCACCACAGGCCAGCAGTCCCACTCTCGATACTCGACGAGATGCCTAAGAGATGTCCAGTTTCCTTCTGATACCGAGACGTATTGAGATTCGCGCAAGTAAAACTGCGGCTTAGAAAAGCATTTCAGTGGTGCCAAGCGCCGCAATTTCCTGGTCAGCTGCCGTAGTCGATCTGGGGATTCTGCGGAACTGGCTGCCTCTTGTTCATGACTCGGCGCGGGTCACCTTCTGGGGCGTAGATTGTCGCATTAAAACTGCTTATCAATATCCCTTAGTGTCTCGAAATAGAGCTCACTCGCCTGATCCTTACCGTACTTACTCTGCATCGAGTCGTATAACCTTATGCTTGACACAGTGGATGCCATGGAGTCGCACAAAACCAGACAGGCACGTGTTTATTTATAGCCGAAAGCTGAGTAGATATAAAATGGCAGCCGTCTATAAGATATGGAATTGTGAGCGAGTGCCACATAGTTGCCTGGAGCTGATATACGGACCGGTTTTTAGCAGTCTGACTAAGGAGCCGAGAAGTGGGAAGATGTTGATAGCTGCATGGCATGATTCAAGACATAATTTGAAATTTGTGGATCTGTATTTTAGCTAGTGAGCCGTCGTCAACCTCCGATTGGTGCTCGGCAGCGCATACTTCGGAGGATGGCGGGCGCGGTAACGTTTTTTTTCGGGATGTTTCGTAATTAAATTGCGGAGATCATATAGCGTCCTGCTTTGAATTTTCGGTATGCCGTGATGAGCGCAAAGTCTATCGAAAGAAGAGTGCGAGGAACTATACTTCTCATGGACCCATGGAGTACGCAATCATATTTAACGAACTGAAGAAATCACTATAGGACTGAGAAACGGACCATGAATATCAGCGGCTGATGGGCGGCGCGCAGCTCGGCATTTCTGGAAAAAAAAAAAAAGACGCCTACCATAATAGTTTGCGCCTCCTCCCTGCTCACTCTCCCGAAAAAGTCTATCTTCCCCGTAATGCGCGGCCCCGAGGGCCCCGAGCTTGCGTTTCGAGACGCCAAAAACTCGATGACACCTTGGGGCGTTATATGTTTGTTATTACTCAATTCAATGCGCTCCAAGCGAGGCAGAAGTCGGTGTGGAGTTGCGTTCTCGGGAGAGAGAGGCGCAGCGAGTGCGCGGAGAACCGCGTCCGAAATTGAACAAGATGACAGATCGAGGTTTTCCACTTGAGGAAGCCGCTCCGAGCACCATATGATGTCTTCGTCATTGATGCCCGCTCCATGGAGTCCGAGAGTAATGAGGGCAGGGTTGGATTTCTCGACTAGAGTGCGGAGGGATGCGGAGAGCCGCTCGGGGCGCGTCGGCTTGTGAATGAGCACGAGGGATCTCAGCTGTGGTGCGTGGATGTAATCGACGAATCCGGGGAAACCAGCGATGTACAGAGAGGTGAGCGCAGGAAGTGATACAGGAAGGGGAACAGTGGGATATAATGGAACTTCGATAATGCCATGAAGCGAGAGGTCACGAAGGCCGGTTGAGCTAGAGATATAGCGATGCACGATGTCGAAGGGCGCATCGGTTAAATCGAGTTTTTGAATGTGCGGTAGGGAGAGGTGCCGGGAAATGGGGCGCGTAAGTGGGTTTCCGCACATCTCGAAGCTTGTGACGGCTTCGAGCGTAAGCATCTCTTCGTGGAACGGAGCAGGGACGGTGTCTGACTCGTACTCGGGGTCTTCGTCTGTAATGACGATGTACGAGACAGAGTGGCTCGCCCTGAGCACGCGCCAGAGCGAGCTCATCGCAGCCGTCGTCCAGTCGACTTGCTGGAGGGAGAGGGATTGCAATGCCGGGAGCTGGAGGGAGTTGAAGATACTCTCAACATCCTCCACCCATGAGATGGAGAAAGTGGCGAGTCGATGCATGACTGTCTGCGCGAGTGAGGACGCGCCTAAACGGCCGGATCCGAGGGCGTTTATATCACATCGCACGAGGTTCGGGCATGATTGTAGCATACGAAGGATATCGTCGGCCTTGAGCGTAGTCTCAAAATCGAATTGAACTGCTAACTCAGTGATGAGTAATCCAAAAGTTGTGAACCGGGGAATGTATCCGTGAATGGAAACATATAGAGTAGAGCCGCCGGCTTGGTGGTCAATGGGAAGATGGAGCGGGACCAGCAGCCTTTCGTCTGAGCCAGGGGATCGCTTGGTGGCCTGGATGGTGAGTGATTTGAGATTGAGAGCGTACCCCGCGCAAACGGAGAGGAGAAGGTCAATGGCAAGTGAATAGGCGCGAATGTCGACCGACTCCCAGCGATTCATACACTCTCGGAGTGTGATCGCGAGTCGGACGATGCAAGCCTCGACAACTCGCGCGCGCTGCGCATCCCCTACACCCCAGCCCGAATGAATTTGGATGGTCAAGAGCCGGTTGCCTGCGCGCGCAAGCCAGTACGCGGCTTTCACGTCGGGATCGCGCTTGCGTAAATCCAAGTCGACCTCCGTCCAAAACTCGGTGGAACGATGAAGAGTGCTCCTCCACAGTCGGCACACCTGGGAGATTTTGATTAATTCTTCGGTGTCGCTGCATTGGTATATATTGTGGACCACGTCTGCAGATAGACCGACGCGAGCCATATTCAAGTTTCCTATGGTGGGAGATTATTGAATTTTATATCCTTTTGATGAAAAACAAGTAACACATACCGCGTGAAGGAAGTGCCTGGTGGTCGCTGGGCTTTGCGAACGGGCACGAATTGTGGTGACGCGCGCGGGGGCTCCTTGGCCCATTTGAATTGCACGTCGTCGCGACGTCACCTTCGATTTGGTGAGTTTAATTTGCAAAGGTATTTTTTGTCCGTCAGAATAGACGACCCTGCCACCGGATCCATAAGTGATGTCCCGCGGCTCCATATGTCATGTCCTGCGGTTTCATAGGTGATGTCCGCATTTCCGGGATCTCCTCCCACGTTCGCCGAAAAATCCCCATTTTTTGTTTCTGAACTCCTGTATATACCCCTGTATGGGCAAAAATGCCAAACACCCCGTAGAAATTCGGGGTGGCTTATTTTGAAAGATCACGTGACGCCGCCGGCAATTGCAGTTTAGCCGGTCCGGAAGCAAGTGCTGAAAGCACTCGCGATCAGTGCATAACCCAACACTGGAGCACCTTTGAAGCAGGCATAACTGCAGATGTATGTTGAAAATTAATTCTACATGTAAGCCTCAACAAACTCTTAATAAATCTGAACAGGGGGCGGTCAGAGGAGGGCAGGCCAGGCCAGCCAATACCGCGTGGCAGTGTACAAATTGCGCGCAAA
>KL198027.1:386881-409311 GCA_000697705.1 Botryobasidium botryosum FD-172 SS1 | reverse complement strand
CCAAGGTGACGAGGACGCCGTCGAAAGTGATGAGGAGGTTGAGATGGATTTTGACGATGAGGACGAACGATCAGATAGCGATTGATAGTCACCGGATGCAATTTTAGCCGCCGGACCGGCACATGTATAAATGATATGTTTTCCCTGAAAAAGCAGTCCCCCGATCATTTTCGCCCGTTCTCGCGAACGGCTACACATCTTATCAAAGTTTTTCTGGAGTATTGAACCCAACATGCAACAGATTGTATTACAGGCCTCAGCAGCATCATTTGTGTGAGCATTGGTCGCGCTAGGTAAGGATATCTATTTGCTTGTACAAATGACCCGTTGATGACTGTATAGAGGACTTTTGATAAAATCTTTGCTGAAATAATTTGCAAGAAGTATTGGGGCGACCATAGCTTTTGCTGTCTTCAAGTGAGAAAAGATCGCAAAAAGAACGCGCCTGATACAAACGAACGATAGAACGGTTGTTTGCCTTTGTTTTGCTTGAGGAGCAGACGATGACTAAGCTTCACAAGCGTACGGCACCGGCCTCTGCGCAATGCCGGTGCCGATCCGCCGTGGTGTTCGCTGTCTCGAGGCGTTGGCCAGAAATCTTATTCACCACCACCGGTAATCTACTCCCGCACTCGACGCAAGATTTGCGCCCACGAAACACCTGCTATCCATTGGAATTTCTTCTGCATGTGCCCTTGACCGGACGCCCTTTCATCTATGTGAAACTTGGATTTATTGCACGACACAGCGCAAGCTGCGCATTGCCACGTTTCCACTGCCACCCACCGTGTTCGCCAGCCTAGGGGTTAGCATAGTTGTGCAGATTTTATGTTATCATCTCGCGTTCGTATCTAGCAATGATTCGGTGCGGCCACGTTCTGGGGTCTAGGTAGTCTGTCTCGACCTTATCGGTGACGTTTTCGGGGTTGAAACAAAATGTGCTCACCTTATCCTCGCAGGACCCTGCATCGAATTTCATAATCTTGCGTCCGGTATCTACAAATACCTTGGAACCACTGGAGACCAGATCCAAGACTTGTCGCATTGGACCCATGCCAGTCAGACTTGTCTCACTCGCGATCGAGGTATGTGTCTCACATCCATGTCTCGTCCACATATCCGGCTGCGGCCTTCAGGCTGAAGCGCGGAAGGTCTGACTCTAGGCAAGCCACACACGCGTGCAAGGGCGACGGAATTGTATAAATCAAAGCCTCCAGCCTGACTTTCCAGCACCACGCTTCTCGCCATCCACCGTCGAGCGCCTCGAGCAACCTTCGTGTTTCTTTGCTTGCCTTCTAATCACTTGACATGTCGCGTCCAACGTCACCATGCGCTGTGTCGCCCGCTTCGTCTCCCAACTTCGTGCGTTCCATTACTTTCTTTCGATAACTCATCATCATTGTATGCTCACAAACGATATCACCCAATCTAGCTTCTGTCCAAGAAGAGGCGTTACCTTGGAAAGGGTGGATCTCTCAGCATCACCATCCCCGCCGGCCTCCCACTCTCCAGCATTGACGAGCTCAGGTCGATCACTTCTACTGCGACTGATCTCCCTTCTTCTTTCTGGGGCGCATTGACTCTGGTGAGTACATTTATTGTTATCTACAGCTGGATATACCTACTCATTCGCCACCTTCCTAGGTCGATTCCTCTGAGGAGGGATTCACATTTCCCACTCCAGCTACCACTCTCGCCACCGAGAATGTCTATGGTCAAGCCCAAGAGGATCAGGGCTACGACTCTGATAACAGCGCGAGGACTTACGTCGGCGAGTCAAGCCCCACAAAGGTAATTAACACACTCACATCTTTGCGCGGTTCCTCAGGCTCACCTCCATCCTCTTCTAGGCTGTAGATGATCTTAAACATGCGCTCCTTACCGCATTTGGCTCTGAGGCGAACGACATCAACGACACCATCATCCTTTCCCACGTCGATCTTCTTTACAAATACAATTCGATGGATGATATGCATGGTGGACCTACCGACGTAATCACTGCGTGCATGGTCGAGGAGGGGGACGCAGCTTCTTTCTGCTTTTTTCCAGTCGTAAGTCCCTAGGCAATCATATCTGCTATACATCTACTAATGCTGTCCCCTCGCTGGTTCCAGGGCGACATCCAACTCATTCATCTCATCTCGGCATGGCAACACATCGTGCATGCCTGCTCCTACACACTATCCGCAATCGACCCCATCATACTCTGCAGAACCATTGCTCGCTTCTCTGTTTCCGCACTCTACCCCGTGCTCCTCGCCTTCTCAGTCTTCCGCGCCTTGCACAGATATCGCCTAATTCGATACATCTTCTGGGGCACGCTTATCTGGCGTAATTCCGCGGCGATCCTTCTCAATCTCACAGCGCTCCTCATCAATGCTTGTATCCTTTACACTAGGATTCCTGGGAGTATGGCCGTTCTCGATTTTTTCCTTTGGGTTTTTTGTCTCATAATGGATTGACTTTTGATACCATGTAAACCTATATTACACTTATATATCTTTATACACCGGCACCCCAAGCCCACGGGCTCGCCTGACTGCCCTGTTGACGAAGTATTTCTTCGTAGTCTGTGGCACTAGTGTTTGCGGCGGTCAGAGTGTGACCCGTTCCGCCCACACTTGCACCACACTCAGGGCACGTTGAAGCTTGGTTCGCGCCGCCACACTGGAGACGACGGTGTGTTAGTTGGTCTGCGGTGCGATTTGATGGGAGTAAAATGCATTGTTACCTCGCCGATCACATAAACGTGGCCATTGGGACAGCAATAGAAGTGACCGCGGTGCGCTAAGAGAAAGCGTGTTAGCCGATGATACCGAGAAGATGGGAGGCTTTGAATAACGTACAGAACTCCTGTCGGAATGCACGGACGATGTCCATCTTCTCGGACAGAGAAACCGGTTCGTAGAACGTCGCGCGGGTGAGAGATCGTATCAGCGACCCCCACTCCTCGATCAACGTCTCTGTTGGGCTCGAAAGCTCGGTCTGGAGCCATGCCTCCTCATCAATCTGACTTTGTCGTCGGGAGAACATGTACTGGTGCATCGTATTCCTCGCTGTCTCCCGAGCGGCGTTCAGTTTTTCCTGTGCCATAGCAACGACCTTCTTGCGCTCGTCTTGGGGAAGCTCCGTGTGGCCAGACAACTGGACGTTGAAGCGGAAAAGCTCGAATTCGGCTCTCAGCGCCAACACAGTCGATCGGACAAACTGTCGATGCGCAGCGGACTCCGAGGCAATCTCCTTTGCGATCTCGGCGTCGCGGGACGCAGATGCGTAGATGAAAAGAATATAGTGGGACCAGAGGAATCGCTGGGTGCTGTCCTTCTCGGGCGAGAGGGCTGACATCCATTTCTGCGCCAGCTCAGCGAGCATGAAGCGGAGCTCGATGGTTGCCCAAAACGCCTCGACCGTGTACCGTTTGTCGGCGCGAGGCTGAGGCTGGCCGATGCGGATGCCGGCCATTCTCATGGCATGTTGCTCGGGGTAGCGAGGGGCGCGTGCGGGATCTGCTGTTGATATTGCCAACTCATCTCGATAGAGAGTGGAAAAGGAGGCTTCGTATGCCTTGACGTGAGCTGGTCGAGTGGACGTTACTCGTAGTGCGTCAGCGTAAGCGTCGAGGAGCGGCTTAACCGCGGCCGCCCATATTTTTGTGTGCGAGCTCGGGATACAGTGGATGCTGTCTTTAGAGAGGTTGATGGCGAGGAGTGGAGTCGGGCTGTTGTTGAGAGCGCGTTGCAGCTCTTGTTGTGACTTGGCCCACTTTTCGGCGTTTGGAGGTAATACGGAAAGCTTTGCAGAGCGTTTGGCGCTCTCTTCTATTTGTGCGGCAGCTGCGGCCTGATCGAATGATTTTATCTTTCTATGAGCCGCTTGAATACCGCGTGAAAGGCTGCTCGCGACGTTATGCTCCAGCAGATCCAGAGCTGCCCTCTTGGAGCTGCGTCCATACCTGCGGACAGTGATGGTGGACCGACAATTGGGGCACACCGGAGGCTTTTTGAGACCAGATGGTGGCATTTTTAGCTTGTTCCATCGGCCTTGGGTGTCTTGCTCATAGCATTCCGACATTTCCGCTACACCATCCAAAGTCTCCACAGTGAAGACATGGCGGCAGGAAAGGGTGATGGTGCGTTCATCGAGCTCAGGCCCTCCGCTCCCTTTTTGGAGGTCTCGCAGAGTGGAGCCCATAATGAGGTCGACGACCTGATCGAGTTCTTCCGATGTTGCGCACATGGTACATGTTTGCAATTCACACGGCTCACCGCAAACTGTGGTTTGGGTAAGTACTGGCAGCGAGCATATGGGTCCATGAGGTTGCTTACCAGATGGGCAATCATGCCCACACTCTAGTTGATATTGACAAGGCTCATCGCAAGGAAGGCGAGCGCATATCTGTGAATCGGGATGAGCTCGCGAGATCCTAAGCCGCGGGGAAGCAGACACTTACAGAGCCACATGGAAGAGGACAAGAGTGATGTGGGCATTGCCACGCGCAAGGATTCATACATGGAGCGCACACAGCGGAGCACGGCTTTTTGCAAGCTTGGTGTACGCACGATTGGAGACACGGGCGGGTGCAGCTTCCTGAGCAGACATGGCCCTCAGCACATGGCTCAGTGCACGGGTGCCGACAGTACAGGTCCTTTCCGCATGGGTGCGAAGGATGTACGACGCGCAAGATCGGTTTCGGAACCTCGGGTTCTGTGACGGGCTTCTTTCCTTTTTGACGACTGCTGTCGGAAGACATCGACTGGCATTCGTAGCAGCGCGACATGCAAACACGACTGCAGCAAGCCATCGGCTCTTCGCACAGAGTCTGGCAGTCGAATACTGCGGGGTCGTCGCAGCAGCTCATCTCGGCGCTGTGTTCGCACCAGAGCAGCTTCTTTATTACCTTGACTTTGCATTTCACTAACGTGGGATCGCGCGCTTGGAAACTAGAGAAATTATGGATTTAGGTGAGTGTGTGGCGAGATAGAGACTGGTACGTACCAAGGAACGGTCGGTTTCACATGACCACACGACAGGGGGACATTGGCGACGGGGAATTGACAGTCTCCGCAATTATCAGAGCAGCGGCGGTTACAAGGGTGCGAACGGGGGCACAATCGGGTACAAGGCTCGGCACACATCGGTAAGACGTGGTTCTCGTCATCAGAATGGCACTAACAGTGATATTAGTTGAAAGCGGTGAATAAGTATGGCAATGGCCTTCAAGTTATTTACGGCCACGAACCTTGTAGGGACAAGTGTGTCCACACGAGAGCTTCACATTGCATGGCTCCAAGCATCCTCCTGAACAAGCAATAGTGAGTAACCTGGCCTGTGTTTAAAGGTATTCATTTTACCATCAGGAGCAATGATAGGCAATATCCCTGGTCGATCGACGTTGTGTACTGTCCCAGGGTGACGATGGCAGGAAATGGGGAAGCCGGCTCCCACAGCGTCGCATTCCTGCAGCTCGGACAGAACGCGGCCCCACATACGGCTTCCGGAAGCCAAATCAACAGCGTTGCCCAAGATGAATAGGCCATGCTTGGCCCTTGAAAGTGCAACATTTGTACGATTCTCGGACTAGCGGATTGGGCGTGTCATTGATATGATACAGCTTTACAAGGTGTAAGCTTACCCGCAAAAATCCAATGGAAGAGCGAGCTCCACGCGTAAACGAGGTGAGATCTTGGAGCGGATCGAAAGGCGTGCCAGAGTTGCGAATCAAACTGAGGATAATAATTTTTGCTTCCTCTCCTTGGAAGTTATCGACGGTTCTGTTTTAATTTTGGTTTGGATCATCAAGATGCAAAAGTAGATGGTGGTTGAGCGAACCGAATCAACACCCGCTTCGACACTTTCACACGCTCAACAGTCGTACTAGCCTCAGGAATCACGCTCTCGTCTCCGCGTTCGGCCAGGCTGGTTGCGTCACGTTCATCGATCACCGTTGTGACGACACCTGCTAAGCTATCTCGGATTCGTGGAATTTGTCCAAGGTAGGCGGCGAGAATAACAATGTCTCCCTGTTCGGAGTATATGCCTTGGCTATAGTTTCGGGGCATAAACACGAGTGAACCATGAATGGTTAAGGAAACATTTCAAAGGCTTACCGTAGGAAATACACGACAAGATCGCGAATCATTTGGACCTATTAGATATGTGATGTGTACGAATTAAGATCTAGTAAACAAGGAGCAGAAAGAGATGCTCACCTCATAGTCATTATGCTTCGACATGGAGTCCTCGTCACTACCATTTTCTTTGTGAGAATGGCTAAGGAAAAACACATTTCGAGCGATTCCCCGAACAGGGGGATACTGCTTCACGAGGTCGTGATCCTCAAGCGTAGGGTATAGCGTGTTCCTGGGCAATAGCCCGTTAGCCACACACGAAATGGAAATAACTTCAATGCACAGCACCTTATCAAGCTAGCAATCGAGGGCCGCATCCTTCGCTGCACGTCAATTCGGGACATTGGAAGCCCCGAGGTGGAGAGGCGTTCCATCAAGCTCTGATCAAATTTATAGTATTTTCCGCCCCGTGGATGCTCCATAGACAGCGCTATATTCGGGTGTCAGTTTCGCCAAACAGTAGACGTTACTTAAAAGCCGGAAGGACGGACAATAGTTGGCCAGATTGGGTCTAAGTTGCAGAGGATCACCGATCATAATTAGATGTTGAACCGAAGGCACGAGACTTCCAAGGATGTGGGCCTCGAGCACTTGACCAGCTTCCTCAACGATCATCACTTTGGGGCCGAATCCCTGTCATAAACACTGAGTAAGGACGCAAGCGGATGGCAATGAAGATCATAAAAGTCTACCTTGAGCAAAGCCGCCAGTTTTGCGGCACCTAGTGCGCAATTACTTGTTAATGTACTAGTCGAAAACGTAGAGGAACAAATTTTTATACCTGTAGTTGTGCACCCCACAATATCCGTCTTTTTGAGTACCTCGATTCGGGTCTGTGGGGCGTGAAATCAACGCAATGATCTAATGGATGAGATTGAAAAAGAATGTACTTGATCTTTAACCGCGTTGTATCGGGTTTGCGCGGCAGAGTGACGGTCCCGCAGGCTTGTAAACTCTTGGACCTGCGTCTCAGCCGCAGCCTCTCTGACTTCGGTGATCCAAAAGTCGGTAAGCCTTTGCCTTTCAGCATGCGACATTTTCCAAACGTCTTCCTCCTCCAACAGGATCTCAATAGGCCTATTTCCCGTCGGAGCCGCTGGGACAGAAGCAAAATTAAACATCTTGAAAAATGCTTCGGGATCAGCGGTGAGATCAACTTGAGGAGGCTCGGGCTCGTCTAGTGGCTCGTTGACCTCTTCCGGGACGGGTGGTTCGGGGGCAGCCGGTTCAGCGCCTCCAGATGCTGGCGGAACCGTAAACGAGGGCAAGTTAATCGGGAAGCCATTGTTGAATTCGCTAGCCAGGCTTGAAAGAACAACCTCCTCTTGGACCGGAGGCTCAGAATCAGCCTGCTCGTGCGTCTCTTCTACTTCCATCGAAGCGAACCGATTCTTCTGGTCTTTCTCTGCATTCTCCGCCGCCTTTTTGGCCGCCTTTTCCTTCTTCGACAATTTTTTGGCTTTCGCCGGTTTTGTCGTCTTAGCAACTCCCAGAAACGCGAGATCCCGACCGTTCATCCAGTACGCGAACAATGAGCCGTCATCGGCGCCGCCTTGCTCCGCACCGACAGTTGTCCATTCTTCGGATTGCTGCGCTTTTGATTCGTAGAGCATACGAATCCAATAAGGAGGGTCGGAGAGTGAGTCGATCAGCACCGGATAAAGAATCGAGGCGTGTGACTGGATCTGCGGTGTAGGAACGTGGATATTGACGATTTTTCTCATGAGCTTATCCATCTCTTCCTCGACAAGCTTCAACTCGCGATACTCCCTTCCGATAGACCTATCCAGCCCGCTCTGCTCTTTGATCTTTTCGAGCTTTTCCAGAGCGAACTCGGCAATCCGCTCATCGGAGGAGCGCCCGCCAAGGCGAACAATGTTAGATGTGATCTTTGCATCGAGGATAGAGGACAGCATGTGGTCCAAAGCGTGATTCGTGAATGCAATGAGGAGGATTGGGCTGATCTTGTTAGCTAAGAGGACGCGAATCAACTCGACGCCGGTGTAGCTCTAAGTTTAAGAGAGAAGATAAGAAGCGTTAAACGGCGAGGGCCTCCATGTATAATGAAATTTAAATACACACCTTCCCTGTCCCAGGAGGCCTATGATATTGGAACAGGCGTCAATATGAGCACGGGCCGAGTATAAAAGCAGAATAGCACTCACCCTTGGATCAGCGATACCTCACGAGAGAGAGCATCGACGATGGCATCTGCCTGGCTAGGATCGAGACTACTCGATTTCTTCAACTCCTCTCTCGCATTAAGGATCGAGTTCGGATCCGTCGCGGACAGCGGCAAGGATTCGACCTCTGCAGTCTCCAATAACAACGAGCGCAGCTCGAGCTGCTTCCCCGGGACAGTCGTATACCACGGCGGCTCAATCTTTACATCGCTGAGCTTGCCATCCTCTTGATGGGTCAAATACCGCGAGAACGGGACCAGGGCGGGATCCGTGCGCAACGCCTCCAAAAACGGTCGAATCCCCTCATAGAACACGGGCGCCTCGAGCAACAGCTTCAAGCTCGACCCCGACTCGGGCTCTTTGAACGACTGCACGATGCGAAGGTCTGCGAGCGGATCGAAGAACGACACGCGGATCCGCACCCGATTCTGAGCCTTTTTGGCAGAGTCTTGGATCTCGAAAGACGAGCTGCTGACGACCCCGAGATAGACGATGGGCGCCTCGGCGGGTGTCGTGCGCCATACCAGCGCGACAAGACCGCCTTGCATCAATCTCTTCTTGCTCGCTGCCTCCCAGTACGCTACGCGAGCAGCAGCAGTGGGCGAACGCGCCTTTCCTGGGGGCGAGTCGAACTCCACGCCAAATGAAAGGCCGCGGCGATCAAGCTTGATCGGCTGGAATGCGATATTTGTGAAGACAGAGAATACGATCGAGTCTTTCGTGTCCAGAATCCCTTTATAGCGACCGCCCCGGTCTTTGAGAATGGTAGTCAGCTTTGATTTTTCCTTGGCAGGTTTGTTCAAGTCGGCGACGATTAATTGCACGGAAGACCGGATGGGAGCGCTAAGGATGCAATTCTCATCAATACCACTGAAACTCCATAAAATGCATCGACACCAACATGAGCTCCTCCCTCAAAAGACGAAATTGGATGTCGAGCAGCCTTTCCATACTGCCCGATTCAAACGGATGCGGAGCCAACGGTATATTCGCCGGCAAGAACGGCACGACATCCGTGAGCAGCTCTTCGTGCGTCGGGGCGATCCGAATCTCGGCTATCAAGAGCTTATCATTGTCGTGTCGTGGGCCCTCCTCTCGGAGATGACCAGGTGGGGCGTATTCGCGCTGGATCTGCGCCAATATCGCATCGCTACTGAATTTCTTTTTGTTTGACGACTCCTGGCTCTGGCGCTCGCGGATGGGCAGCGAGCGATCGATGATAGGCAGGAGCCGTTCGACGTCGGCGCGGATTTGGCGCAAGATAAAAGCTCGCTGCGCAGTATCGCTTTGCGTGAATGGATCTTGGAACGTAGGTGGAGTTTGGGATACCCCTTCAGCCCAAGTTTCGAACCATGCCACAAATGACCTTATGAAAGTGGGCAGCTGGGGGTGGGACGCCACTGCTTGTTTGAACCGTGTCAGGTACCTTAAAAATTGAGCCAGAGAAGTCTGGTTGACTGTTCAAGGGCAGAGGAGTGGAGGGCTTACTCGAACAAAACGGTTGAGATGATCTTGAAAGCCTGAACGCCAGACAGTTCCTTACTATTGGGGCCAGCCTGCGCCTCTTTGAACGTCCTAGCAGAAATCATGGATGTCATACTGGTCTCGATAGTACTTGCAATGACCCCGAATTCGTTGTGAATGAGGGAGTAAAGAGCGCTGGGGCAGTCCGTAAGCACTGCGTACAGCTAGCGGATGAAGCGAGCAAAGACTGACTTGACATGGTGATTGAGTGTACTCTTGACCACCCAGGTCGATGAATAATACTGTGTGGAAAGCATGAGGTGAAAAGAATGGTGTGCGAAGAGTTAACAGTTAACATACTCCTAGAAGACGGATATAACCTTGCTGAAAGGAAAGCTGCTTGAAGCCAGCATGCGGCGACACATCAGTAAAACGAAGAATATCTCCTATCCGAAGGATTCCTTCTCCCTATAGTAGATGCCTTCAGTAGCGATTAATCCAAAGAGAGACGGGGAGCGCACTGAGGCCAAAGTATGAAGCAAAACCTATGATGAAATAAATATATGAAGGTTTAACGTGTCCGTTCACACGTTTGTCACTCGCGTCTAGGCTCACCTGGCCGTCATCTTGAGTCTGGAAGAAAGATGATGTAGCCAAATCTCTGACGCGTGTGGGAGTAACACTCACCCAAGAACTATTTTCTGAGCTTGCGTTGCTCAACAAGTTGATAAAGGCAGTCATCTGAGATGCGCTCTTGAATCGGAAATCAGAATATAGAAACCGTCTCAGGTGATTGTTGGTTTCAATAGCATTGAGAGTTGCTGAACCAGAGGAAAACATAGAATCGCTGCTGGAGATCGAGAGTTTCTCGAGACCATTCTGCGTGAGAAACGCAGCAATTGTTTCAGGAGTGATAGTGGTAGGCCTTGAGGGTGTAGGCGAAGACGGCTGAAGAGCCGGGTTGATCGTGTGCTGAAATCGGCACGAGGAGCCCATGTTACAAGCGCCATTTGACCAAAAGTAGTTGCATATGTTTCCAGGCGCGCGAGGCGGTGGACCTTGATTTCTAGGTGGAGAACCTTTGAAAACTAAATTAGAATATTTCTCAAGTCGCACAACAGAGATAAGACGTACTCATAGCGGCCTGAGCCTTTCTCTGGGGCGAGGGTGGCAATTTGCCACCAGCAGATTTACCTTCGTGCTTGAACTTACATTTATCGCCTTTTCTACAGGTCCCTCGACCGTAATAGGGACAAACTTGCTGGGACATGTGTGTTTTTTCAAGAGGAGGACGGGAGCGCAAGAACGAAGGCCACTTGATGGAGGGCCCGAACGAAGAGTTCCGAGATGGCTGAGAGCCGTTATATAGATGAAGAATCGTGCTCCACCACAATGGTTGCTGTTCTTTCCTTTTTCTTACTTATCATAGGCCATCCGGGGTAAGCCTTCCAGGTTCAGCGACAGAGCTCTCGATATAGTCACGGGGTTGAGAAAATCAAATATGTTAAGTCTGCACGACCCCACTCGCTTTAACTAATGATGGGATCATGGTAGAGAAAGACTGGCCAGGTTGCAACACGAATATCTTGAGTGAAATCCAGGAGGCCTAGGTAGAGGGGCTGATCCAAGCTGCCAGGCTGGTACTTCCATGGTCATAGTCAAAAGCATATAAGGAAACGCCGGAAGCAAACATGTGAGAGTTTTCATGTTCAGCATGCACCAGCGATTCAACGTTGATATCATATCGATACGTAACGGTACTACCCAGTGCTCTCGCGAGTCGCCAAGGCAGCTCTTACAGCGGAGCGTATACTTTCCTTGTGCACGGAATGCAACGACTTAACCTCCGGTACGTTCCTATGGTGATAGTATGATAGCGGAGCTAGACCTCAGGCTCTTGAAGGCTCAGGAACACAAGCTGGTCTTTCCTTCTTTCGCGTGGAGAGTCCTGATGACTAGACTGCCAACGAGCCTAGGGTTCCTTGATCCCGAATCGCGGGCTAGCTCAACACCCAGATACATGGCGTCTTGCTCTGTCGGCTTTGTGCACTTCCCCTAGTAGTGATTTGCAAGAGCTTAGCTTGTGTACCTCTGCCGCTCGTGTTTATAGCGTGGGGACCTGTCTATACTCCCCCGTCCTGTCTTTCCGCCAATCCCAGTCAAGGTCTTCCCTGTTTAGGTAGCGGCGAGGACTACTTTGACGAAAAAGTCGGCAGTCAACCTCGATCCCGCTGGTTCTCCCTTCACGTGGGCGCATACCCCGCGACATGGCAGCCGCAGCTCCTGGCACTCCCACATATCCACTCGCCGGACCTCATTTCATTTACCATTGACCGTGGCCAGAGGTCGAGTAAGTTTGCGGGGCTTCTCTGACGTGTGGTGCTATCGCCCTCGCGGACAACTGCTGGGAACTCTCTACCTCGATCGGTACCCTCGCCGTCTCCTTCACTTATCGCGCCACCAAGACCGTACCCGAAGATGCGACTTCTGGTGGAGCGTTGGTCTGCTCGCCGCCCTTCGCAGTCAGTTTGCGGCGCAAACAGGATGAACAGACTCAATAAAACCACTCCGGACCTTGTAATCGAACGAGTCGCAGAAAAACGGCTGGGGGTGCCGGATACTTCCCGTAACTTACCTGACCTTCGTCATCCCTATTCAATGCTTTTTCTCCCCTCTCCCCTTTTCTTGCTCTACTTTTTCCTAACACCCGCCCTACTTTCTTGGCTCTGATTTTTTGCCCCGCGGCCCTGGGCCGGGTGACGCCACTGGTCTCCTCTCTTGCGCCTCCTCATGCAACCAACACTTTGTGATCGGGGTCGATACATCGCTTCACATGCCTATACCACCACATATATACGGAAATCATTCTGCAGTGCGAAGTCTGCGGATTCGGGTGGCAAGGCCGATGGCCGATATCATATAGGCTGTGCCGCAACTCCGACTCCTTCACTGGGTAAAGCGACCCGTAACGTCGTGGTCTCAGCGGGCTCGTTGGTTCTGATTCATGCACAGTAGCTGCCGATAGACGTCAAATTGTCCACCAGACCTTAGGTAGCAGGTCTCTGGACCCGCCGCAGCTAGTCCGGCGATTTGACGGTCCCAATCTTGGATTACCAATGATATGGTGGCGGGTGAAATTGCGCAGGGCCCCGCTGCGCGGAGTTGACCGTCGCGCTGCACTCGTGGTTAAAACGCGCACAGAATTCTGAGCGAATCTCAACACCTCTCTCCTCTCCAACCCATCGCCCTCACAAGCTCCCCAGCCGCTCTGTGAAACCGGTCGAGTCGCATCTACCCCTCCTCTCGAGAAATGGCATCATCTCCCGTTACGCTGTTCACGCATGCCGAAAAGATAGCTGCAAGCGACGAGTGGTTCTTCGATGAGCTGTTCGACACCTTTTACCGCCACGATCGCGATATTACCATTACGCAGCGTACCAGTAGAATCAATGCCTTTCTTTCTCATCCTTCCTCGGCATCTCCTCCCATCGACGATTTCTACACGTTGCCTCCTATCGAATCGATCCCCATTGCCTTATCCAAGGATCCAGTAACGGTCGCTGCGTTTCTCAAGTGGTTCGATACGATCGTTGTACGACATGGCCTCGATTCCAACATCTTTTACTACGCACTCATGCGTTACGTCCCTTCCGAATATCATCGAGCAATAGTCCAGAAACTCGCGACCGACGAAGAGGGCAACACGCTCCCATGGATCGGTGTACTGAAGAACTTCTGGAAGTTCTTCGGACTTTACACCCTCAAACGGACGTGCGGCCAACGAGCTCTCAATGGCCTTCTCGAAACAAGCAGAGCGAAGAAGATATTAAAGATGGACGACTTCAATACCTACGTATGGAACTTCGAGTTTGCGAACAACTGCTTGTGGAAACCTTTCAAGGACGTACCCCACGCCAATCTCGACAATCCCCTCCGCTCGGAAATGGAGAAGTCGAGGAACTTTTACAACGGCTTACCCTCGGAGTTTGCCCAGAAGGTTCTATATTGGTACGAGCGGAGCAACCCGGCTTGGAACCGTCGCAGCATCCCATCCCTCGCAGATGTCACTGCTCTGGCTCGCATAATACTTGCACCATTCGAAGAGCCGGAGCCGGATCTCAGGGTGACCAGGGATCCGGACGAGGAGGTCGAATTTCTTCTGGCCGCCGTCGGCCAAGGGTCCAGGGACACCCCGCAGACCACTGCGATGTCGATCTTCGGCTCTCTGGGAAAGCGCGCGAGCGCAGAGCTGCTGGAGCAGGACATGTGGCAGAGCGATGATGCGTCCCCCTCGCCGGATCGCCCGTCTGCCGCGGACCTGCCGCCCGCCCTGGTCCTTACGACCGAAGACCGAGGATTCACGTTAACTCCTGCTACGCTCAGCGAGTGGGCTTGGGCGTGGTTCGCCCGCGACGTCGGCGTCACTGGTCGCGTCGTGCTCGGCGACATCGGCCTCGTAGACGATCGAGGGCAGCTATCCAGAGCTCGTAGAACGGCTCGTGCAGTCACCGCGCTTCTCCGGCGTAGCATACGCAGTAGCGGGCGAGCACACTGGACAGACTATGTCCTCGCTGCCGCCCGCCTCTGTTTGATTTCGGCCGCATTTACCCTTTTGGCCTTTCCTTCGCGCTTACACGCCTTTATCACGCTTTTATCGCCGGCGTTTGTTAGCACGTTCGTCTCTACCCTCCTGCTTCGCTGATCGGGGGCCTCGTCAAACTTCACTTCCTCTACTCATTCGCTGTTGGAGAGGTTTTTTTTAATATCCCTTCTTTCCATTTGAGTTTTGCCTTCGAGTCCTATGCGTTCAAAGTTTCTTACATTCGCAGCGTTGGTGCTCTGCGAGCCCGCTGCAAGTTTTAGTTTACCTCTGTTTGCTTTTCTCTGTTCTTCCTCTTTTCCTTTCACATCCTTGCTATGAAAACATGCAAATCATATTCCGAGAGAACTGCTATGTTATATAATAAGGTGGTCAGAGTGACTTATGGCGCACGTACTCTGGATTCATGGATACTTGAGATCAGATTCGATCCTCTGCGTTCGACCAACAGCGACCGATACCGTTCAATTTGTCAAAACGGAAGTTACAATACCAGGTCACGGTGACGCGAACGTTTATCGACGGAGTTTACGAGTCGATCTTGGGACGAACGAAAGTTTGCGCCAGATTAATATCGGATTGTTGAGTAACGTAAATCAGAAAGATGAGCGCGACGAATAAGTAAGCGGGCCTAGGCGCAGGAAAGCCACAGATGATCCAAGAATTGAAAGCGACGGTGCTACTGGGAGACGTAGAGTTATTGTCGCTATTATTAATGCTAAGATTTCACCAGTGTCAGGAGGCGAGTTTGGAGGTGGCCTTCAGTGGCGATTGCTTCATGCTACCCGCATTGGGTTTTGTGCGCTTTGCTTATGGAAATTTTGACTTGAGCGAGAAGTGAGCGAGCAATTAATATGGTAGTTGGCGGTCTGGAAATGATTTTAGTATCGATAGTCGACGGTCGTGCCCTTGAGGCTGGCAATCCGGTGCTGTTGGTGTTGAGTCCGTTGGGCGTATCACGGCTTTGCGCGTGACATGTCAATGACAAGTGACATCGATATCGCGCATTTGTTGGCTTTCGTGTCGGGCAGAATGAACACTTACCAAGCAATATTATCGATTGAAGGATCCCTAGCTACCAGTGCTATAGAGTACTAAAGTTGGATTTATGGGCAGGGAAAATTATCAATCCACCGAGAAGACGTGTCTCTCCTTCAGCCATTTCGCGGTGGCGAGGTTACCTGAGGTTACACTGCGAGTTAAGTACGGCGCGTCCCTTGCTTATATATCCACACTAACGCGCGCACACTTCCTGCAAGCGGACACTGCTGTTGCTGAAACCGCGCCAATTTTCCGCTGGCGAGACATCTGAGGCGATTCCGATTCGGAGTGACCAGGATGGCGAGGTTAAGTGTCCCCAGATGCACGACACCAAGCTTTTTTCTGTGGTGCTCAGTGCGAGGGGCCGAAGCTCGAGGAGCGGTAGCAGGCTACGGCACGGAATCGACCCGTTGCTCTGGCGTGGTCGCGCTATCATCGTCCACTCCAGGTCCATCGGTCGTGGTAACGCGCGAGCGAACCTGACTTCGGGCTCTACTAAGTATCTCTTTTGGGCCTCACATCAAAGCTTGACTCACTGGCCATCAGTGCCCACCACATCTCGCCTGCATTCTCTCCGGCCAGGCACACTAGGCTCTCTAGCGCTGGCACGCTACCGGGCATATGCCTCGAGGGCTTCACACCAGCATTAGCCCTAGCCAGAAAATGGTTGGATATGGCCCTTAGCGCCTCGGCGTGACTCGTCTGCACCTCAACTCCCCTTGCAACTTTGAGCGCTAACCACGTCGAAAACTCTGATATTCCCTTATGCTGTAGTGTCGCTCTGCATCTGGCGCGTCACTAAACGCTACTGCTGCCACTCGCACTTCAGCGCCACCGAGAGTGCTGAGATAGCATCACGCGCGACAAAAAAGAGAAATCAGGGCCTCCAGGCTCCATCCTCAAGCCGGCGGGCCCGAGCGCAATAAGAGAGGCGTGTCAACCTATCAGGGGGTCACACTTGTCCTTTCCGATTGCTTGGCTTTCAATCTTCTGTGTGTGCCAATGGAGTATGGACCACAAACTCTCTCGGCGCTCTGATTACTGAGGAATTTTTACGCCATCGCCCTTGAATAGTGCTCTCATGTTCGGCCCGCTTGAAAGGTATGTCATTCGCGATCGTACTCGGGAACCAACCTTTGGAAACCCTAAGCTTTCGGAGAGAATATACACGCGATAGGGGTGCTGAGTGTCAATCGATCATTTAGGTGTCTATCCTCGTCTGAAATCTATGGGGCCTTTGATCGCTTGGGCAAGGGCCCTCGCCCGCTGGATGATGGTGTAGCGGCGTGGGTTCATTTGTCCATTCCTGACATACCCTATAGTTACATCTGCGATCTCCGTCCGCTGTCTGCTCCAGTTCTCGGTTTGTGACCTGACGTTCTAATTCTAAATTCATACCCCACTTTCAGGGTTACTCTTGCAAATCAGACAAGCTCCCACGCCTCGCCGTTCGCGGTCTTAATGACGAGGCTCCCGGCCTGCCCCTTGAAACTCCCATTGAAATCTCCGAATTTGAAGATGGTAGCCGTGCCAGAGGCCGCAGTGGTGAGCGAACCGTCGCTAGCGATGCCGACCGCAGTATCATTGAGCCCGGGGATGGAGATATAGATGTCGTCGGAGGCAATCATGATAGTGCCCTTGGGATTGACGTCGCTCCGGAGGGTGATGCGAAATCTGGTGCGTCTTTCGCGCGAGACGCTGATCGAATAGTTGTCGGATGTGTACCAGAAGTCGCGGGGGTCGACCTTGGAGCGAATGTAGAACCTTTGCGGAAGAAAAGTGCCGGTCAGTCCCCGCTCCGATCACGCTCTTAGGTAGAATCACGACTTACAAATTTCCGCTCGCGGGGTCCGTATACTCCTGCTCCGGAATGATGCTCAAGATCCGCCCGTCCCTGTCGTTCAGGAGGGTGAAGAACACCTTGTTGAGGAAGGCGGACGCCACTTTGGGGTCGTTGACCGTGTTGGCGATGATGGCCGTGCCGGGGTTGTGGGTGTAGAACTGCGGCGTGACGCGGTTGACGCTGGTCGCGTATGCTGTGCCAGAGCCATTGACGGCGCGCCACCACTCATCGGCGACGCTGCGGCTGGCGAAGACGATGAGGTAGCGGTAGCTCCAGTCGTCGTTGATCTATAGACGGTGCGGATACCTCGTGAGTACGGCGCTGTGGGGGATGTGGAATGGCCGGGGGGACTGACGTTCTTTGCGTAGGCGTAGAAGAGACCCATTGCTTTTGATGTATGATCGGGTGTGTGCTGAGTGCTGGTGTGTGCTTTTTGCTGCATGGCAGGCTCCCGTATTTATAGCATCCAGAGCTCAAGCTCATTTGCCTGGCCTGCTACAAACGCGTGCGAATGCGGCGATGCCTCGACGGATGCCTTTCTCTCTGGTACAACGACAGGGCCAAGCGTTAGAATTGGGGGTTGGATCACGTGACGCTCAGGTAGTTGTCGGGCGGGATGTGAGCGGCGCGAAGAGCGATGTTGATGTCCCTCCGGCCCAGACATGTCCGAGATGAACAGATGCTACGGCGTGTGTGGTTGGGTCCAAGACTGTGGCAATTTAATTCTTACATATTCGACGCTCGGAGGGGAGGCGCTCCGGTGTGGTAGGATGAGCACTCAATTACTTACATAAGCAGCGCAGGTGCACCCCTGTGCTTTCGGGAGTTTACATCATCTCCACTTGAATTCTTTCATCGGCTTCGCAGTCTCAGAAGCCGGCGTCAGAGATTTGCACCTAACTGGCTATTTGAGCGCAATCAATGCAATACGTCAGGTAGCGAAAGTTCTGTCAAAAAGATGGGAGGAAAGGCGGAAGCGAGAATCCGAAATCAATGGTAAGAACCGCAAAGAACACACTCAATTATGAATTGCGGGTCGATACAAGCTTTCTCAATGGCGAGAGTCACAGTGCTTACTACTTGTATCATTCTCCTTGGCAATTGCGTCAAGCCGATTTGACTACACATTTGATATTTGCGTAATGCGCATACAAGATTACAAGGGTAGAGCGTTTGTGGTGTCTATTTCCTTTCAGTATAATCATAATAAGTGTGCAGGCTGAGCGAAAACTCGCAGCGTCAAAGGCGTTTCTATCGGGGCGCTCGAGGAGCTCCAACGCGCTTCGAGTCGTCGAAGCCTCTTGAGCGCTCCAAAGGTAAGTCTTTTGTTTTTTGATGCTGGAAAGAAAAAAAAGGGGGGGAGGCATACAGCGGGCTCCGCCCTCCGGTGGCTTTCGTCACGAGCGAGCGGCACTTTCTTCTTTCCGGAGGCTGCAATTCGCTACAAAGAGTGGGACGTTGACATGCCTGTGAACTTTTGAAATGAGGCCCTTACCCCGGCCCATTAAGCTGACCAAGCGCCTGGGAAAAGGGCTGGTGAGTAACGAATAACGCAAGAGAGAGCGCGGTGTAAGGAAGGAGTAGAATCTGCAAGCTCATTTCGAGCGGGGACTGCAAGGCGAGCAACCGGACTGATTGATACCGCGTAGAGGCTGGATTTCCTACCTAAGTCGAGATTTTCATGTGGGTGGTCTGCCGCTGAGGTACGTAGCATCTTAGTAAGCACTCATATGCATGGCGCAGATATAACTCTCCATTGATATCGACGACGGGATGTAATGAAAGCTGATGTGATGCTAGCCTTCGGTGCTAAGCCCTAATGCCGTTTCCTGATGTGATGCGAGGTGTATGAAAGAATTTAGAGAAGAATGTAAACATTCGCAAGTAAATGAACGCACCGGGACCTTCGAAATCGCAGCCACATCGGAGCGCTCTCCCTCCGGGCGTCAAATAAGTTGAATCGATTGAATTGTGACCCAATCAGACACTCCGTGACATCGGCTCACCGCGGGCTTTATGGCCGGGCTTGACGGGATGCCGTTCCCTTGCGTTGTTTGCATCTCATCAACTTCGGGGTGCCATGCCCCGATTGTGGTAATATGTCCTGCTTTTGTGCCCGAGACGTTAGCCGCACACGCGCATGTTTGTGGTAGGACAGAGGAAATAACACGAGCTCTGGATGCTATAAATACGGGGGCCTGCCATGCAGCAAAAAGCACACACCAGCACTCAGTACGCACCCGATCATACATCAAAAGCAATGGGTCTCTTCTACGCCTACGCAAAGAACGTCAGTCCCCCCGATCATCCCACACCCCCCACAGCGCCGTACTCACGAGGTATCCGCACCGTCTATAGATCAACGACGACTGGAGCTACCGCTACCTCATCGTCTTCGCCAGCCGCAGCGTCGCCGATGAGTGGTGGCGCGCCGTCAATGGCTCCGGCACAGCATACGCGACCAGCGTCAACCGCGTCACGCCGCAGTTCTACACCCACAACCCCGGCACGGCCATCATCGCCAACACGGTCAACGACCCCAAAGTGGCGTCCGCCTTCCTCAACAAGGTGTTCTTCACCCTCCTGAACGACAGGGACGGGCGGATCTTGAGTGTCATCCCGGTGCAGGACTATACGGATCACGTGAGCGGGAACTTGTAAGCCATGGCTCTACCTTAGATAAAAGCGCGTTCACAGCAGGTGCTGACCGACGTGTTTCTTCTGCAAAGGTTCTACATCCGCTCCAAGGCCGACCCCCGCGACTTCTGGTACACGTCCGACAACCACTCGATCAGCGTCTCCCGCGAGAAACGCACCCAGTTCCGCATCACGCTCCGCAGCGGCGCCAAAGGCACCATCATGATCGCCTCCGACGACATCTATATCTCCATCCCCGGGCTCAACGACACTGCCGTCGGCATCACCAGCGACGGCGCGCTCACCACCGCAGCCTCTGGCGCGGCTACTATCTTCAGTTTCGGAGATTTCAATGGGAGCTTCAAGGGGCAGATTGGGAGCGTTGTCGTTAAGACCGCGAACGGCGAGGCCTGGGAGCTTGTCTAGGCTTTTCATCGATTGGTGCATAGTAGGCGTAAAGGCACTAGTATAAATAGAATTTCAAGTTGCAAAGATGCGTGGAGTCATCAGCGACGTTCAGCGATTCGATGACCGCGGACCAATGTCAATCGAGCGCGCAATTTGGACGTACTCGCATAGCGTGAGCCAGATGCCGCAATTTCAGCCACCGAGACATGGCACAAAGAGACGGCCAAGCAATATAGGTCAATCAACTGAAAGAATCTCAGGCCCATAAAGCAAGGACTCGTCACAGTAGATTGGCCCGCGCTCCTTGTCACGCCTAGTCATCCTAATGTTTTCAAATATCGGGTTTCGTCCGTAGGGGTCCCGGTGCGGCGGAAGGCTGGATATTTGCGGCGGGGTGGAGCGCAGAGGCGGCGGAATCCGACCAGACGGAAGTCGGCAATGGGCGATTTAGAATCCGCAGTCTTCAATGACGGTACAACGGGGTCACAGTCGAGCCTTGACAAAGAGACAATAGATGTGCAAAATGCTTACATCCTGCCGTTCATCCATGGTCTGGACTTCTCCGCGAACGTCGCCGTCTTAGCCCGCGTCCCTATGCTAGACACAGGGGCGCAAGACTGCTTAATTAACAGAAAGATAGGGAATGCATGGAGAGATTTGGCGAGTAGGGAAGCTCGGCAGACCTTGATTTTCATCAGCACTAGCCACTCTCGTTCCTCCTTTGCCTTTCTCTGGTCAAGGATAGCTGAATTTGTTGTCGGGAGGAGATGCAAAGTTGACCCACTGCCAAGGGCTCGTTTGCGCAATGCCGCAATAAGCTACATTTTTGTGCTGGCCTCGAAGAAGCTGGCGAGGGGGACGAGCAACAGGAGTATGAGCCCAAAAAATCGAAGAAGTTGCACTGCTACGATGTTATTATATGAGTGCAAGGTATTCGAGTGCGGCGAGACAGGTCGATGGGTTCGATAATCCGAAGGACTTGCATAATGTAATAGGATGGTGGGTTTGCGCCCGTCGTTACGACCATTTTCACGAGCGCTTGTTGACGTGGGCTAGCGCAAACAAAGCCAACAGTCGCCCAAACGCCGGCGGAAGAGAGCTGAGTAGAGCGTTCGAGGTTGTTCGAGGCAGCCCGAAAGATGTTCGCAAGTCGATTATTGTGAATAGATCCCTGGAGAGTAGACTGACGTGATTGATGCATCCTCAACGGAAACAGTCGCGACGTGTGAAATTGGGATTGCGGCAAGTGTCTGAGGATTGCAGTTAGAAGCAGCGGAATGCCAGAATGGAAATATTGTGTAGCCCACGCGCTCTCTGGGAGTCTCTGGGTCGCACCGGGTTTTCCAGAGGTCATCCTAGGGCTAGCTCACAATGATCAACTGGATTATTCTCTCGCGTTGCCCCCACACAATATTAATCCAGTGCGACTTGGACGGCGTCTTGCACGCTCTTGCACGACGGCTGGTTGAGAATGTACGAGCCACGGGGAGCCGCGCTCCGAGCCAGGCTCGGAGCTGGCTCTGAGCCACGGCAGGGTTCGGCGAGCTGGTTGGTGTTTGGTCCTGTGTTGATTCGGACTCAGCCAACGCGTCCAACTCCCTGCCGCGTCGTCGACTCAACGCCACGCCCCTGGGCAGGCCCCTCTATCCAACGGCACCCCCCGCGCGCATACGGGACGATACGACAGCAGGAGGGGACGAAGATCAGTGGTAAGTGTCTCCCAAAGAAGGCATTTTATATTTACCACGTACTAAAGCACCAAATAATTATTTGCTTTGACCACCCTTAGGAACCACCGCCCATCTCCCCACCCCACGCATGCCATGACCACGCCGCCACCCCCATCACGTCTTCATAGACAGGTGATACAAATGAACGGCGGAGGGCCCTAGGATGGCAGACAGAGGACGCGATAGCGATAGAAGACCGCCTGCAAGGTGCGTACCCCCAATGCGTAGGGCTTTTCTTCTTCTCTTCGTTTAGCTAACCCACTGCCTCTCTCTTTTTCCCCACACCCCCACGCCCCTCTCCAATGTGCCAGAATGACTATACCAACACGCGCTCGCGTAGGGATGTGAGGTATGGACCCTCCGCTTTGGGCGGCGGATTTATCCTCTCCCCCTAGC